>PVIH01000108.1:0-121067 GCA_004025045.1 Sigmodon hispidus | reverse complement strand
CTCACGACTTTTCATTTCCTGCACTGATTAGGATGAAAGAAAAAGGAGTGCTTCTCAGTGCCGATGGCCCTCACAGGAATGTGCTCAAAATAAAACCACCCATGTGCTTCACGGAAGAAAATGCGAGGTTCATGGTGAGCCACCTTGATGGCATTTTAACAGGTTAGTCCCAATCTTAAAGATGTCTCTCCCTTTCCTCCCAAGCTCTGTAGCGCCCTTCCCTGGCTTCCTGTTCACTGGGGACATGAAGGAAGGAAGAAATAAATGGGTTACTTCCTCTTCAAAACAGAATCAGATAGCTGCACAAATAAACTATATAGACTCTTAGTTAAATCAAAATTTTCCATTTATATTTGTTTATAATATAAATATTTATATTATATATTTATTAATATTATATTTAATAATATAATATTAAAAACTCTAAATATTAGTTTTTACTAAATTAGCACATTGTTGCTATTGCTTATTTGTTTAGTTGGGGAAAGTTGTTTGTTTTGCTAAGATCTTGCTGTGTAGCCCAGGCGAGTCTTAGAATCATGGTCTTTCGGCTTCAGTTTGTGAATGCTGGGATTACGGTTGTACATCATCTCGCTCAGCTCAGTTTGTTTTGTTAACCATCTCTCTTTCCTGTAGACAATAAGTAGGGCTTTTCAAGCTTTCTGCACTGACTCCTGTACCACTAATATTACATAATTTCAGCATTGAGCCATTAAGATAACGATGCATCAGTGTGCATTGGTAGTGTATATCTACAAGCCTCACTGAGCCATTAAGATAACGATGCATCAGTGTGCATTGGTAGTGTATATCCACAAGCTTAGCTAATGTTCAGGTGACAAGACATAAGGACAAGGACTGAAGTCAGCCTGGACTGCATAGCAAGATCCCGATTCAAACAAAACCAAACCAACGAGACAAAAGATACTGAAAATAAAAAATTATAAGATATAGATGAATAATTTTTGACTTTATACTAAATCTTTTTACTGTTTTTAAGAATGCCTCAAATCTTGAAGTGGTTTTGACCTATTTACGTTTACCTTGAGGACTTGTTTATCATTCAGAACTCTGGCCTACCATGGGCATTTTATCTTCTAATCCTTCATATTATATAACTGAACTAATTTATTTTCTGTTATGAATATAAATTGCATTGGAAAGTAAATAAGCACTGTAAAACAGTGTTAATCATAAAACTTTTGAAACAGTGGTTCATGTTGATTGCTGTTTGGGTTTAGTCTTATTATACAGATATGTATTTTTGCCTCTATTCAGTTCCCACCTGATGAGGTTAAAATACCATGAGAAGTTACAAGTCAATACATCAAAGATCATTAATGTTTGGAAACTTCCACATCAGCCTGTTGTTCATAGTAGGGTCTATCCTTGAACTCCGAGAACATGCTCATACCTAAACCTGTCAAATATCCTCACAAACTGGTGCGCCCTGTGGTCCCACAGCACCTAGTAGAAGAGAGCATAGTGGAACACTCTGTCACCAGGCCTGAGCCTGCTCAGACTGAACTGGACCATACTATTAGCAGCCCAGAAGAATTGGACCATGTGAACCAGACATAGATAAAACAGGCTCAGTACCATGAGCAAATTAACAGTGAAACTATAGTCAAAGATGGTGCAGCCATTAAGAGTGGCAACTGCTCTACCAAAGGACCAGGATTCAATTCCCAGCATGCAGACAATGGCTTACAACCATCTGTAACTGCAGTTCCAAAAGATCATCACCCTCTGGCTTCTAAGGGTACCAGGCACACACATGGTACACAAACATACATGCAAACAAAACACTCATACATATAAACACTTAAAAGTAACAAAAGAATTTTAGAAAAAAATGCAAGCCAGCATTTTTTTATTTAATATTTGATAAGTACATTACATTGTCTCTCTAGTCCTACCTTATTGAGAATATTCCTAGACACTTTCTTTAACTATATAGGTCAAACTCTATATCTTCTTTGATTTAGTTTTAGAAGTCACAGAAACCAAGAGTGGCCATGTGATCTCTGAGAATACGGTTTGCAGAACAAAGGTAAGAGATGGCCACTTCACTTTGAGGGGAAATCTTAAAGCACTGGGTATTATGGGATAGAATTGTTTAATGTACAGTGACTGTTGGAACAAAAGCTGCCTGTACTAAGGTTGGAGTATCATTGCAATTTTGAGTGCACAATTAAGTTCCCAGAGCCAATATTTGGTCATTTGTGGGAAATGAAACAAATAACCATTCTCAACGGTTTATTCTCATACAGAATAAAAAAAAATGAAAACAAAGGACCTTTCTCTCCTGGCTCATAAAGACATCTTTTGAATACAGGGAGAAACTAACAAATGGTGTGGTTCAGAAAGCCACCTGCAGTCACCTGATTCCCACAATGCTTTTCATTTCCCACAATGCTCTTCACCGTCTCCAGGGGTCTTAGCAGCCTGATTCTGAAACACCAAAAACTAGTTCTGAAATGAGCTAAAATGGAAGCTTCTACTGCAGCCTGGAGCCTGGGGAATCGCTGGCACTGAGTGGCCTACTTTCTACTCTTGACATACTTCCAGCAGAAGGCTTTTCCATTTTCTTCCTGAGAAGCCCGTGGTGTGAGAACAAGCACCCAGGCCTGAAAACAGAAAAGCAAAACCTTGAGAGACTTTGTTGCATAATTCATTATTTGTTTATAGCTCTGATGGTAAGGGAACATTCAGTGCCCAGAGCCTGCCTGTGCGCCCTGCGCAGTCAGCAAAGTCCTTTTCATGGTTAAAAAAACATTGGGGTGTTTGAAAGAGAGCAGATGATTTCTAACAAGACATCCTCTGTCTCTTCACACCGCACAAACCAGTCATGGGGACCAATTATTATGGAAAGGGCAGAAGCAGTTTGTCAAATCTAGGTCAGAATAACAACTGCAAAATGGAATCACTCTGCACTGACAGACCAGGATCCTAAAAAAAAACCAGGAGTTCCCAGCAGGGAGCTGCACCCTGACGCTAGTAGAGATATTGCATATGCATAAAATTTTGCCCTGGAGTCTCAGAATTGATGTTGACATCAGTTTTTCAAATGCCTGGTATTTTGGGGTGGGTGGACAGGTCTTGTTAAATCAGACTAAAGAGGTTGGGTAATAGCAAAGGTGAACATCCACGGGAGTTTTGTCTTGCAGGTGCCTAAGGAAGTCTACATGGAATTGCCCAACCATAGCACCACCGAGTCCACAGAAAATCACAGCAGAAATAGAAATGGTGTATGCTCAGATCAGCACACGCTGCTCATCAAAAGACTCAAGACATGAGAGATGAGTGAACAGCAGATAAATATCCATGGCTAGAGAGCGCAAGTGGATGCATCTCATCTCTTAGTTATCCTGTAAATTAGAATTGTCAGTCTGCATAATTTGTACCTTAAAAGGTAGATTAGTAATACCAATAACTAAAGTGATCGATTCTGTCAACATTATTAAATTCAACCTCTGGCCTGTTAATCCCTTACTTACGATTCTGAAGTATTTATTCTAGTAAACCTAAGTTTTCAAATGCAAATCCCAGCTGGATGCTTACTTCTCATTTTATAATGTTTAAAATTAGAAAAAATGAGTGAGGTCGATTCCTTAACTTCAGAGAATTGGTCAGTATATTAAAGTATCTTAATCATGAGAAATATTTTGGATTGGTTGATATATAAAGTATATGGACTTTAATAAAGTAACAAATGATGTAAACAAAACTGATGACTCTGAAATGCAGAGAGCAGTATGGGTTCGAGTGATGGGATCTCAGTCATTCAAAAGGAATGACAGCACATAGAAGGAAAGAGTAGTGGTCCTGAGAAACCTGCTCACTTGCCATCCTGTAGGAACGGAAAGGGAACACACGGACACAAAAGCACTTGCATGAGGATAATTCTAGAACCACATCAGCAACCAAAGCTTGGCTTTCAGAGTTGGAAGCTTCAGTCCTGGCTACTCACAGGCCATGCTACCTTGACCACGTTGCTTACCTGTCAGGTAGAAAATGGTCCCTTCCCGCACCATCTTCTCTCCCTAGAGTTCATCATCACCTGCACTCCATGTATCCTGAGTTAGTTTTGCTTGACCTATATCTTTCCATTGCCTTCCCAATAGTTATTAAATTTGCTGGCTTGTTTTTTATTCCAAAAAGATGACGCTGTAACTTTTTACACCTGTTTACTGTTAACTGGGAGGGATGTCTTCATGGGCGTATGAGCCTTTTCTTTGGATGATAGATCTTTATGGAATTCCTTGCCTATGGGGTTGAACATGTGGAAGCTCTTGGATTGTAGTGCGGAGAGTCTGGTTTGCTTTTTTTTTTAAAGGCAAACATCAGCCATAAGGTATCTATTCCTAATGGAACAAACACTGGTCCTTGTTGGATAAAGGGAGCCTATATTAGCTTTCCACAAAGTGGCTGATTGGACTTCAAGGCATAGTGTCATAAGAGACACTCACCAGTGGATTCCGCAACCAGACCAGTTTATTCTCAAGGGCATTGTAAAATCCATCTTCTTAAGTGGGAGCCTGGGCTGCAGCCCACATATTGCCTTCATCTATGCCACTGTGTGCCCTCTGCTCATGACTCCACTATCATTTCCTTGCTTGGATGCCCAGTTTTGCTTCTGTAGTGGATGCTTTGAGTGGGCATTAAATTGTGATCTTTAAAAAATCTTAACATGAGTGTTTATATGATACACTCATTCACATGCCTTACCCATATCTCTCTTGTTCCAGTGCTTCCAAGTTTCTGGACAACTAACTAACTAGACCATTTCTAGCCACTTCTGCACTCCTCTTATTTCCTCCACACAATGTAGATGCCTGGGCATGTGACTCAGAGCTCTGCCTCCAGATGTTCTCAGTATCACTCTTTCAGGACCCCACTGAGAATGGCTATAAGGCAGGCAGTAGCCAGTTATACCGAAATGGCAGGTCTGTATTACCATGGAGTTTATCTCCTGTCCTCTTGAACACATGTGTCTTCCCAATGCCAACAGCTACTGTCATCTTCCCCTAAAGAGCGTCTCTGGCACTTCCTGATGTATCAGGTTAGGGTCCTCAGTGCAGTGATCAAGAGGATTTCCTCCCAGATGCCCAGGTGGTCAGACCCTAATTTATAAAAGGGCATGAAGGCTAACAGAGCTTGAGATCAAAACTGTAAAGAGTTCTGTGATCAGGAGTGGGGAGAGAGCTCTGCTTGCTGTACAATCATTAGGACCTGAGGCCAGATCCTAGGACCCATGTAAAAAAAATGGTTCCAGTGCACACCTATATTCCTTGTAATGAGAAGGTGGACACAGGAGGAATCCTAGGAGTCACAGACTAGCCAGTCTAGCTAAATTGATGAACTCCAGGTTCAGTGAGATACTCAGGTTTTCATTCCCAGCACCCACATAGCAGCTCACAACTATCTGTATCTCCAGTTCTATAAAACCAGTGTTCTCTTCCGGTCTCCAAAGGTTCTCTGTGCACATGGCACACATGTATATTATGCAAGTACTTACACACACACACACACACACACACACATATATATATATATATATACACATAAAATAAAAATAGCAAATCTTTGAGAAAAACACTAAGGTGAAGCACAAATGGAAAAGATACTTGGCATCCAGTTCTAGCTACACACACATTATCCTTTGGATTTTTAGGAGGTACACTAGTCTCTGACATGCCCTAGGATGCTACATTGCCTTTCATTTTTTTATGTTGGCTGAGTAAAGGAAGAATGTGAATGTGTGTGAAGGGTGGTGTCAGGGGCTCCCAGATGGCCTTCTGCACTATAGCAGAACTTGTATTCCACAAGCCCAGGATATCATGATCAACACAAAAACTTCACATTATTTATTCCTTAAGTGTAAGTTACAATTTTCCATGTGGTCACTTGTATTTCCTCTGTAGCAAGGTCTTATGTTGTAAACTCAACTGATTTCCCAATCATTGTAATATGCTCTGTGTGCTATTACTCTTTAAAATTTGTTGAACTACACTGACTGGCCCAGTCCATAGTCAGTATTGCTTTTTAAAAAAAAAAAAATGTTACATGTACTTAAGAAGGATGTGTAATACCCACTGGCAAAGAGAAATCTGGTTTTTCCTGTAGAGTGTCATTGGGTATATTAAATCACAGTCCAGGGCAGGCCCATGCCCTACAGTAGTTGGCCAACACAGGATGAACTCAGTAGTATTTTTGAGGCTCTTTTTGTTTTGTTTTGCATTGTTTTGGCTTTTTTTTTCTTACTGGTCTTTTGATTTTTTTTTTTTTTTTTTTTGCGCTTTTTATTTTCCTGTGGAGAGGGGTCATTTTGGTTTTTGTTTATTTTGTGAAAGAGAGAGGGCATAGAGTAGTATGGGTAGAGAGGTGAGGAAGATCTGTGAGGAGGTGGCAGAAGGGGAAAGCATGAACAAAATATATTGTAAAATAATTTTAATTAAAAATATATTTTTAAAGGATTTCCACCAAATAGATTTCTCTTCTAGAAACACAAGTTTTCCAATGTTCCAAACCAATCATTTGGGTACCTTACCATTGCCCAATAGGTTCATGAACACAGTGATGGCCGGATTGGAGACCACGTGTGGATTGAGAATTACGGATTTCCACTCACTAAAGTCAATCTGGCTATGGCTGGCAATGCTAAGAGCTTAATGCTAAGCCACTGTATGGCAGTTCTTTACAGCACCAGACAGACCCCAAGAATCAGACTGATTAAGTTCACTCCTCCAACTGTACCAAGAGTAATGCTTTGTTTTATTAAAGGAAACAGTTAATCTGGCTATGACCACTCTTTTCCTGCCTGCAATTCTTCCACTAAAATTACCATTTGTGGATACCATTGGCATGGTATCTGACATGCATTATTTATAGCTAAGGAGTTACTTGGTCACAGCAAGTTAAGTATAGAAAAAGCCTGTGTTCATGGAATTCACTGGTCTTTCCTTGTTCTCTGTCATCTAGAAATAACTAGTGTGCAATGTAAATACCTTGTAAGTACGGTGAAATGGACTTTTGAAGACTCCCTCATGGTGTCAGCTAGAGGAAAACAACTTTCAAAGCAGGTGAAATCCCTTCTAGGATGTAAGTAAGGGCATGACCTAAGTCAGTAATCAGTATATGATGATAGCCAGGATTCAGAAGCGTGAATATCAAGAGGTGAAAATACAATGGCACTTCTCACTCTTAACCCCAATGATCCACTAGAAAAACATCCCACATCCTATAACTCAACTTTGGGCTCTACTACTATAGAAGTCTTGGTCCTGAAGTAGTAACTCTCCTACTGTGGAGGGAGAAGGGGAACAAGGGGTCCATTGAACTAAAAGTTGAGTGTTGAGTTCTCACTTAGGGCTTCTCCTGTCACTACATCAACAGGTCAAATCTAACAAGAAAGATTTGCTGATTTCCTTGCTAGTCCCACATTACTGTTTAAAAACTAGAATATCTATTCTGCATATCAGTAGAATGTAACTAATTGATTTTATTTTATAGGAGTTCGTAGCTAAGAGATTACTTTGAAGCTCAGAAGAGATCTTTGGATTCTGTGCTTTTTGAACAATGTTGGAACTACTAAGGGCTGGAAGGCTTTTAGAGATGAGCTTTTTGAGATGAATGAATGAGGTTTTAGGGGCCAGGTGTGGAATGTTAGCGTTTAAAGTGATATATTTGGGTTCTTCATTTTCAACTTGACTGTGTTTAGAATCACCTAGGAGACACATTTGTGGGTATATCTAGAAGGGTATTTTTAGAGAGGTTTAACTGGAAAGAAAAATCTACCCTAAATGTGGACAGAACAATCCCATGAGCTGAGCTCTCAGATTTAATTTATAAGTGAACACAGAAAACTGGATCTGCCAGGAGTGGAGGCTGAACTAAGCAATATTGGGACAGTGGGACCTTGGGACCACCTGCTGCCTGCTGGGGGGGGGAATGGGGGAGGGGGAGTTGTAGAGAAGAGAGAATGACCTGATGTGTTGGGAGGGGGAAAAGACCTTGAATAAGGATATACAGGATAGAAAGTGTGACTTCTTTGTTCATAATAATAAAAATAAATAAATAAATAAATAAAGTGAACACAAGTGCCAATTGAGTGCCAGCATTCACATCTTTCTGAATCCGGTGACCAAGTGTCTCACAATCACAGCCATTACTTTATCATCATGAAAACTGTGTCCCCTTAAACCATAAGCCAAACTAAATGCTTCCTTCTTTTTCTATATAGCTTTTGTTGAATATTTTGATATAGTTATATTGTCTGAATTTTATTTGATATTATAATTAAAATCCCAGATATTGGGGAAAAGCTGCAATATCAGAGAGAGAGGGAAACAAACCACAGCCACTTCTCACTCAGCCAACTTCTCAGGCATGTCTTCATGAATCCTCCAACTCCAAACCTCTCTTTCCTCAGCCAGCCAGGGAAATGGCAGGGAAAGATGAACTCTTCCCTTCTCTCCCTCTGCCCAGCTATCTTACTTCCTAGAGCTAGGACTAAAAATGTGAGTCACCACTCCTTGACCTTCATGTCTCAGCTCTATAGGTGAATCTGTCCTCTGATATTCCAGACTATTTTTACTAAATATACAATATATTACCACACAGTTACTAGAAAAGTAGCTAATGCAACAAGATTCTTACTCAGCATTTCACAAATAAAAAGATGGAAAATACCCAACTAGAAACCAGACATAGCTTTAGCCACTAACAGAGTGTTGCCCTAGCACAAAGGTAGACCAGTTAACCAAAGAAATGGGCTAAAGAGCTCAAAAATAGATCTATATACATGCCAGTCATTGGATCTATGATAAATAAGAAATTAGTGAGTGGAGATGGCATTTTCACAGAAGCAATAGTGAAAATTGTTTCAATCCTCACATCTGGATTCCTGAACATCTTAGATTCCCTGTAGACATTCATTTCAAATATTTAGATCCTTAACCATCATTCTACATAACTTGCTTGATATTTTAATAAATGTAAGGTTAAAGATTGGAGAAAGAGGACTGTGTGCCAAAGGAAGCTACCAGTGAAGGGTGATGAAGGAAGACAATCCAAGTGAGTAGGCTATTACCCATTTTTATTGTGGGAAGGGTAAACCTTAAAACTCTGAGTCATTGAGAAAGTTTCTATCTTCTATATATTTAATCTGTATCCCTTACAAAAATTTACATTGACCAGTAGGAGATGGGTAAGAGTATGTGTGGGGTGTGTGCTTATTTCCTAGTATGCCCCTACTGCATACTTAAAAGAATAAACACATTTCTGCAAAAGTCAGTCTGGTGATTTTGAAAAAGAACTACGCTAAGACAGATTAACAGCTACCTTAGGGAATTATGTCAAAATCCATTGCACACCAACCCATACTCAAGCAAATGCCTCAGGCACTCAGCCTTTTCTACTTTTCCTTTTTACCAAATAGAAAAATACAAATGACTATAAAAATGAAGTGAGGAACAAACATTTGGATTTAAAACATTGAGCTATGTCTAAATTTGTCTTTTTTAAATTAGATAAACCTAACAATCCCAAGCTTTTCTCATGAAAAACTGTCTACCAATTATTGATTTTTTTTCGTTGATTGAGGCTTACTGAGGCATAAATGATATCAAGAAAAATCTACTTCCTTAAGGTTTTACAGATTGATAATATCATAACTGACAAACATAAAAATTCAAGAAGCAACCCAAATGTCTTTGTTCTGGTCTGTCGTCTTTATATGCTTGATTCCAGAAAGCATAGCTGTCAGGGGAATTGTCAGTCAAGAAGCTCCAAGGGGAAAGGAAAGAATATTGGAGTCCTTTGTCTACCCCAGTGATGCTTGTATGTTGGTCCTGTCTGTCAATACACCACAGGCTGGGAGCTGAATTAACAGCAGTTAATTGACTCATGGTTCTGAATGCTAGAAGTCCAGTATCACAGTGCCAGAAGATCTGGTTCTGATGGAGGCCCTTCCCTTTACTTACTGATGGCTGTGTCCTTGCTCTGTGTTCACTCAAGCAGTAACAGCAAGCCCTTCCGTGAGGGCACTAATCCTTTCAAGCAGCTTCACATTCCTGACTGTATCTAGACCCAACTATTTCTTAAAGTCCCCACAAATACACCAGTTTAAAGATTGGGGCTCAGCATAAAATTAGGAGTAATGCTTAATTCAGTCTTCAAAAAGTATATTTCTGTCTCAAAACTTCAGACCTGTATGTAGGCTATGAAAGGTTGAGGCACCAAATTCCCCATTGCTGTGGGATTATGTTTTTGTACATTGTAAATATTTGTCCCTCCTACTGATTTAATAAACCACTGACTGGCCAGAAGGCAGACAGGAAGTATGGGTGGGGCTACCAGATTAAGAAAACTTTGGGCAAAGAGGAGAACAGAGCAGAGATGCCAGGCAGACTCAGAGAAAAGAAGACAAAAATGTTGCTCTGAGAAAAGGTACTAATTCACTTGGCTAATCATGGATTAGTTTAAGAGTAAGAGTTAGCAAGTATTGCCTGAGCCATAGGCCAAACAGCATATAATTAATATAAGGCTTAGTGTGATTATTTGGGACTGGTGGCCTGGATCTCAGGGCTAGGCCTGGCCAGAAACTCATGCTACACCCCGTTTGTACAGAAGCATTCTGGAGCTCTGCTCATAATCCACATTGGAGCATCACTGTGGGCAATTTGATCCTAGGTGATTTCTTACATCCTGTTCAGATCAAAGGAAGCCACTGGGGAGTCCAAGTTCTTAGTCTCATCCTTCTGGATTCAAAAGTCAAAGTTCTAGCCTTCAGGGGAGATAGACATTCCAGGCATTTGAAGTTCATAGACTGCCTGACAACCCAAAGTTAACTCAAAGTCAGGTTGTGGTGAAGCTAATTTGAAAGGAAAGTCAAGTTAATGAGTTTTCTCCAATATTCAAAATTTTAAAAAAATAAATAAGACAATACCATTCTGGAGAATTAAAAGAAAGCTAAAGCATTAGTAGTGGGTGATGTACTTGAGATCTATCTTGACATAAAAATGTGAAAACTCACCACTGTTAACAAAAACTGCTATGGAGATCCTTGGACAAAAGAATTAATCTGTGTTTTCAGTAGGGAAAATGTCCTGTGAAGAATACAAAATTCTAACTGAACCTTCAAACTAGGTCATTCTGTTTTTGTCCAAAACTATATAACATAAAAAAAAAATCTATAGCTTTGAAAATGAAACCCAAGATTTTTTCCTAAAGTCCTCTATCACGATGGGATCCAACTATAATTTGAATAAATATGCATTGCTCCAAAAAGACATAAAGTCTTTCTCTTTCAATTGTTTCCATGTGTCTTTCAAAAGCTTCACCAGCCGATCCAAGAGTGAAATAAAATAGTCTTCCCCCTCCCCAACAGCATGCTTGCGTCACATGGTCCCACAACTGTTCTGTCTGAGCTTGAGTCTCTGGACTATAGTTAGGGAGTGCAGACAATGGAAATGGTCCCTGGAGAGAGAGAGGCTGCCAGGCAGGGAGAAAAGAGGCAAGAGCATCCAGGTGATTAAGACAGTCTGTGAGAGTCCAAATGTGGTAGAGCAGCAGAAACCTTTCTTCTCTCTGTCCCATAATCAAGTTGCAAAAGTATTGATTTTCCTTCATAAGCAGCCATGTGTTTAAAACCCTCTAGGCTGATCCTGAAGCAAAGATCTAGGCCAGAAGGTTTGCTTTGGATTTAATCCCAGGAAGCAGAAGTAAGGAGGTGAAGAAAATGAGTCTGGGAAGGAAAGAGGCTATAGTAGGCTGAATACCACCAGAGCACTGGGACTGTCTAACACATTTTGTGGAGTTGAGCCACTGTAGGAGAGAGAAAGCAGAGAACTTCTCTACTCCCCAACCTCCACCTCCCTACTCTTGAACCTGAATCCCTCACCGGCTCCCAAGAGTGCCTTGAGGATGCCAATGTCCCCCAATACCTCCTCAATGGATCTACTTTCATTGGAGCGGATTCCCAAAGCCCACATGTACAGTCCTGGGGAACTCAGTAGTTCAAAAGGACTGATTGTCAAGTGTCTGACACACTGAAGGCCACAGGGATGTCCCCTAGAGCCCTAACTAGATATGTATAAGTGGCAACAAGATAAAAGAAATGTTTTTGTTAAACCTCGTCTGCTTCTATCTGTCACAGATTGGAGACCTGATACCCAATCAAATTTATAACTTTTATAGAATACAAGCTTTTGCAGGGTCCTTCACAGCCAAGTCATGATCCAAAGAGCATCATGGACATTGTCAGTAACAGAAGCCCATTTGAGCTTCTGCCCTGTGGCTGGTGCTGAATAAAGAAAAGCAGTAGAAAAAGCCATCTTTGGCCATCCTGGGCCCTGCACAGAGGAATAG
Organism: Sigmodon hispidus; assembly: GCA_004025045.1. NCBI lineage: Eukaryota > Metazoa > Chordata > Mammalia > Rodentia > Cricetidae > Sigmodon > Sigmodon hispidus. Next base: position 108,695 of record PVIH01000108.1, on the reverse strand, counting down.
CATGAAGCAAAGCTCGAGCCTTGGAGCCTAATGGCCGGGCCAGGTTTACAGGGTCATTTGTTTCTTGTAAACTTAGCAAGTTAACATTTTATAAATTTTCCTCAAAGATGGTTGTAAATTTACCTGGTACATCTATGTATATGATAATATCCAATCTTTGACTTAATAATTTCCCCTTTTGTTTAGACAAGTTCCCTAGTCCAGGCCTGACTCAACTTCTCTCTACAGACACACATACAGATGACCTTGAACTTCTGATCCTCCTGCCTCCATCCCCTAGTTGTGGAATTACACACACCCACACACATCTAGTTTCCTAGGGTACTAGGTATCAGACTCAGGACTTTGCTCAGGCTAGGCAGGGACTCTGCCATCTGCTATATCCCAGCACAGACTATTCCCTTTTGATTTCTTTTTTGATTTCTTACTCTTGAGACTCATCTCTTTCTTAATCTGTTTTCCTTCTTGATGATCTGCTAATGGAGGCGAAAGAGTGATACAAAAGACAACCTCTGTGCCTAAAGAAAAGAGAGAGTCAACTACCAATCAACAAGGCACCCAGGGCCAGATCAAAAACACTTTTTTCTCCATCATTTCCATGTCTTTCTTTGGAAAGTACTTTGAGATCACTACTTAAAAGCTCTCTGATCACAGAGCAGTGGTGGCAAATGCCTTTAATCCCAGCACTGGGGAAACTGAGGCAGGCAAATCTCTGAGTGAGCCTCCTCTACAGAGCTACACAGAGAAATCCTGTCTTGATTATAATACTAATATTACTACTGCTAATAAAAGCTAAATATTTATTGAATTTTCATGCTTTGAAATGTTTGTATCTTCATTGTTAAAGCTACTATCAAATGAGCTTGCTGCTGCTGCATTTGTAGAAGTACAAGGGTTATGCTCAAGCTAAGAGCCCCAAGACTCCTATGAGAGACTTCTGGAGCATATTCTCTGGATGCTATGGAGGCCTCTTTAGTGAAAGGCAACCCTGAGAAGCCATTTCAAAGCCCACCGTATGATGTTACAGGAGGGGAGGAAGAATGGTATGGCTAACTAGAAACCTGGAGACAAGATGGGGTGACATGGAGCGATCATCCAAGCCTTCAGCAAATACTGATTGGACCCCTGCAGAGTCTTGATTCCTGCCAGGAGAAACAGATGGCAATGGCATGGTGGCGACACAGAGTGGCATGTGCTATGTGCCATCAAGATGTTGAAGGAACTTTGACAAAGGAACAAGTAACTTCATTCAGGATGGTACTGAAGTCTTCATAGTCCAGGAGATATCAGGAAACTGAGAATTCACCAAACGGAGAGGAGTAGGCACCCTTTCTAGCCAGAACGGCAGGTGCAAAAAGCTCCAGAATCAGAGGAAGATGACAAGGTACAGAAGTAGGAGTTACAGAGAAGCCAGGTGTGGTAATGCACACCTCTAATTCCAGCATTTCAAGGAGATGGGGGAATCTACATGAGTTCAAGACCAGCCTGGTATACAGCATGAGTTCCAGGACAGACCCCTGCCTGCCCCCCCCCCAAAAAAAGAGTTCTATAGTGCTGTGGGACAATGTCCTAGACAGAGAAACTTCCAACTACACTGTAGAGAAAAGAAGGCTACTTGTGATGGCCTTTGGACAAGTTAGGGACATGTGTAAAGCTTTGAGCAGACTGGTTTGTGTTTTGTGTAGATGTCTCTGCTGCAGCTGCAGAGCTGGAACCAAAACCTGAACCTGGAAATGGTGAAAGATTGTGTTAGTTTCCTTTGCTCCTGTCACAACTGCTCACAAACTTGGTCCCTTACACCAATACTAATTCATTCTCTGAGCACTTTGGAGGTCACAAGTCTGAGATGAATCCTAAGGGGTTAAAAAGCAAGAAATTGCCAGGGCTGCTGACTTGTGGAGGCCCAAGGGGAGAATTGGTTTCCTGGTGTTTTCCAGCACTGACAGACCACCTGAGTAGTTTGGCTCATGGTCCATTTCTTCCATCTCCAAAGATCATTGCTCCAGTTCTTCTGTCCATCATTCCAGTTCTGCCTTCTTGGCCCTTCCTGCTTCACCTTCTAAGAACTTCCACGACTACACTAGACCCAGGTGCTTCATCCAAGATAATCTCAAGATCCTTAATTTAATCACATCTGCAAAGAACCTTTACCTTATAGTGTAATATTCACAGTTTGGAGGATTTCAAATGTGGCTATCTCTAGGGAACAATTATTCAGCCTACCACAGTGATACTTGCAAGTACAGACAAGTCAAATGAATGCCCCCTTCCTACAGAACCAGGAATAACTTGAAACAAGAGAACCTAGGAAGGGAGAATGTAATATTTCATTTTCTTTTTCCACATGCAGAATGAGAAGCTTGTTAGGAACGAGGTTAACAAATAGACTCTGGTGAAAAGAATTAGTATTCCGGATGCTTTGGGGTTTTCTCTGCTTACTCAATGCTTTGGTACATTTATTGTGTTCTTTTTTTCCCCCATTATGTAAGTGCTGTCATTCCAAGGTTGTAGTGGTCATGGAGTCCTGAAGAGCAAAACAATGTCCTCTTTCATGAGGCTTTGATTACGGCATCAAAGTTAGGTAACGCTAGAGGGAAGTGCACTGATGTACAGGCACTCAGCAAATTCCAAACTTTCTGTCTGAGGCTTTAGAAACAGCAGGCGCTCTGTGTCATGTTTTTATCTCCCACACAGTGGAAGACACATTTTACAGGGCCATTTGTCGTCTGCTGACCCAGTCAGTATGCCTTCCTCCTTCCCACATCCTGAAAGTACTAGATCTCAACATCAGAATCCCTCCACCCATTCCCTTCGCCCCCCTCCCGACTCAGCACTTTCCATTTCTTGCAACATAGTGCACAGGCCACTGACCTCACCTGCTCCAGGCCAAGAGAACAAGGCACAATTTGAGTTCCCGTGATAGGAAGGTGTGTGTTTGCAGCTTCCACAGACAGAACAAGAAGCTAAAGACAATACTTTTATTTTTAAGAAAAGCACGATGCTGAATCCCTGAAAAGCATTCAACCCTAAAACCTACCCTTCATCTGGATTTTTCAGTTAAATGAGCCAACAAATTTTGTCTTTGTTAAACTGGGAAGAAGAAAATGTCTACTTTGGCAATTCAGTATATTTCCTAATAGGTGCACACTCACCTTTCGCTGCATGAGTATGAGCGAAGAAATGGGAAAGAAACATAACATTTTTCTTAATGCTACTTGGAACATTCTTGAACTAACATTTTTTAAGTTAAACACACACACACACACACACCCTCAAGTATCTACTTCACTTTGCTGAGCTTTGGCATAAGTTATGAAATCTGGAAGCAATCTTAGGGTTATCAGTTTTAAACAGAGAAATTAGAAGAGTGATTTTCTACATAGAAGGTTTGCAGGACAGACCTCTCCATCAGACTGCCGAGACAGGGGTCTTGGTCTCTGGCAGTTTTAACAAGAAAGTCTCATTTGTCTTTAGCTTTTCTATGTTTGGGGATTGGCTTTTGGGGTACTAATACAGATGGGGGCAAGCCCACTCTCTGTTACCTTCTTTGGGTCACAAATTGACTCAAAATCATTTAGTCTCAGTAAATGGAAAGTGAGAAGATCAATTGCAGAACTGAGGAGTCCCTGCTTCACTTCATAACTTTATATGTGGTAGTCAATGGGAGGCATCTTTAAGGAAAGGTAATGTGGAGGTAGAGTCTGTTCATCCCTGTACCCAGGGCTTTCTCATGACACTAAGCCAGAGAGGTTCCACCTCCACCAACTCTGAGGGCCAGAGAACTGAGCGCTTTTGATCCTTGCACAAATAAGCCACCTGCACAAGGACCTAAGAAAGTCCCTAGGAAATTGCCTCCTTTCAGAATCAGATCTCTTCCCCAGTCTCACCTGTCATCTGCAACACTCCATTGACTTCGCAAGCTGTGCAATCACAGCTTTTTACTAAAATTTCTTTGGCCTTTTCATGCAAGTTTTAAATATTTAAATTATATGCTAATTTTTATTTTTGGTATTCCTCTGCATTTCCTCAGAGACATAATTCCAAAACTATAAATATACCAAGTACATTAGAAAGTTTCTTCCCAAATAATTCATATACTATGCATATAAGCCTGACTCTGACTTTCCAGTTGGGATCATTTAAAATAGAGCTGGCATCCAAAATCCCAGCAAGGATGAGGTCCTACCCCTAGCTGAGGCACTCTTGGCAATTGATGGCTTCTGGAAGGGAAAGTAAGGTTTCTACAAAGATGTGGCCTAGAAGAGGATACCCAGGCCCCAGGAGAAGGTCTGACAGCCTATTTCCAGCCTAACCAGCCACCTGTCGCTATCTTCAGCAGACCCTCAGCGAAGGTCATACATAAAAGCCCCACAGCTTGAGCAAATGAGAAAAAACAGGTGTAAAAATAGAAAGTGCTCTGAAACATGTCATTTCTAGTCTTAATAATTACTACCACACACAGGCCCTGTAAAATAGGTGTCTATCCATTTATATCAAGATAGATTTGCTATCTCCCAGGGCATCCTTGGGATAATATTAGGACACTACAGTGCTTGACTTTCTGATGTCAAAGGCCAGGAGCAGTTTGTCCTGAAGAAAGAAGCCCTTTGGCAGTAGTGGGTGAAGTTTGAAGACCCCAGAACCCTGAAGTAAAAGCCATCTAGATAAAGGGGTACAGCTTCAATGCCTTGTTCATTCTCTGGACAAAACTAAGAGTGTAAGTAACTCCAAGCAAAATGTGACTTGACCAGTGTACCACAACAACCAAAGGCACGCTAGGGCGTGAGAATGGAAAATGGGTTATTTATTCGCTCTCACCGACAACAGCCTGTTTCTATTGTCTAGGATAAAGTTCATCATTAAGGCAAGTGAACTGTTACTGCCATTTGGCTGGAAGGTAAAGCATATGCATAGCCAGGAAGGGATGCTGGGCCTATTTTCTCAGATCCTGTGCCTCCCCACTGGAGGACTCTAATTCCTCCTGCATATAGAGGTTCAAAAAGATATAGTGACTCCAACTGGACTCCCTGCATAGCTCCTGTGTCACCTCCATGGTCCCCTTGTCTGTATCTACTTTCCAGAATCAATATAAGTCAAATCAACTAGAGAGGAAAAAGTCCTTTTAAAAACGCGGCAACTTTTCATAAGATACGCCCCAGAGATGGTTGTTGTGCTCTGCAAATGCCACAGAATGTGACAAGGAAGGTCACTGAACTCAGAAGTGTTCAAATTGCAGCAGTAATTGACCACACACACACACACAAAAAAAAAGCATTTAGTCCTAACCATTGTTGGTATATAAGGAAAAATTGAGAACTAGGAAAGTAAAATGGTATCCCCAGGGTTGTAGGCCAGCCCTGGTGATCACATCAATTGTTGGATCTTCAATCAATACACGAATAACCTTTCCGCAACCTTCTATAATGTTTTTTTTCCTTGTCTTAACTGCACCTGAGTTTAGGGACATTATCAAATGTGAACTAGAACAAATCACACACAGGGCCCCAGAGTGGCAAGTTCCAGGGCTATGACAAGGTTTCATGTGCATTCACATAGAGTCTCAGAAGGGGAAACTGGATGTGTTCCCTTGATTTCACACTTAGAAGATAGAGTTTTGCGGTCATGATGCAGAGGGTGTTTTCTTTTAAAAATAAGCTTGTTTTTATTTTCTCCCACAATATCCTGTTAAAGCATGTCAGGGTCCAAAGAATGACACAAATTTAGTTTTGACCATAATTTTTCTCTTGTGTTTAACCTGAGAAAGAGAAGTTCCCCTCAGTATCCAAAGGGAGTTCTTCCAGGATGTGAAGATTATCTTGGTCCTTGTACAAAATGTCATGTAAATTTGTCCTCTTGCTCAGTGAAAACCATCTCAAGATTATTTGTGTCATTTAATAGAATGTAAATTTATATTTACATGTAACAGTGTAGCTGGTTGGTATACTGCATGGTTTAGGAAAACTGTCAAGAACAAGGTTAAGCAAACTTTAGAAATTATGTTCCATCTATGGTTAGTTGAAATCATGAATGTAGAACCTATAGGGATAGAGGGTCACCTATATACATATACCTAGATGTAAGGAACCAGTAAAGACATGAGTGCATATGTATTGTCTGACATGGACATAGCCATGTCAAAGACTCCCAATGCCTTAGACCCATGGGAAAGGGCAAGGCCTTCCCTGGTCCATGTGCCAATAGTGATAGTGTATGCATAAAATGTCCACCAAAGCTTTCAAAGATGTTTATGGCCTGAAGCCTGCTCTCCTACGAAGACTGCTGCTACTGAGTTTAGCTAAACCTGCCTCCTTGTTTATCTATATACCATAACCCCACCTCCCTGTTCATCTGTATGCAACAGCCCTGTCTCCTTGTTGCTCAACTGCATATAATAACCATGCTGAGCTTCCAGATTCTGTAGCTTCTCTATCAGAGAGCCCAGATCACTGATCCCATCATGAGTATGTGTGTTGTGTGCATGCGCACACACGTGCATGCACTGCAGCCTAATCCCTGAAAAGACACAAAACCCAGATGCATGAACACATACACACAAATGTATGTGTGTATTCTGGTGCTTGAGATCAAACTTGAAGCCTTGTGTGCATGCCAGGCAAGCGCACTACCACTGAGCCACAGTCCAGCCTTTTCAGTATATTTCCTAAAAGCTTTCTGACATTTCACATTTAGAGATGTATTAAATTTAAAACTGACTTTTGCATATTAGAGGGTATTCCCTTGAGTTTTTCAAGCAACATTTATAAAGAGGCTTTTTCTTCCTGGAGCCCTGCAGTGTGATATCAAATATGAATATTAGTATGTCTGCTTTGGACTCTATCTTGTTCACTGGGCTCTTTGCACAGCCCTAAGGCAATATCTCCCTGTCTTAATAAGTAAGGCTAGTGAGTTTTATATCAAGCAGGACAGGTTATTTTACTCTATTAATTTTCTGCATCATCTTACCAATTCTCTGCCCTTTGTATTTCTGTAAACGGTTTACAATTACCTGGTCAAAATGCCCATCACCAAGATTTATTACTTTAAAATATAAATCTGCCTTCAGAGAAACAGCGGATGTATGGGTGCCGATGCACATGTGTGTTTGGATACAATATGCTTCTATTTACATAAAGTAACAAACAAACCTATTTGTATTTAGGGGTTCACCATGAGGCTGAGGCTGGAAACCTGCCATGTGTGGAAAGGAATGAAGACAGGACAGACACACAGCCACTGAAAAGCTGAACAGACACACAGCCACTGAAAAGCTGTATCCACTCTCATGGAGTGGTAGCTACTACATAACCCGGAACCTCATTGTGCTTATTATGTACAACACATAATAGAAGGTGGGCGCTAAGTTTCCTAGGAGGCCTCAGTAGGGGGACTTCATCTCTGCCTCCTGAGTCCTGGCTGCCACCAGGCCTGCCTGACTTTTTGCTTTGTTTTGTTGGGTTTTTTGTTTGTTTGTTTTTCAAGATAAGGTTTATCTGTGTGGCCTTCAGCCTCTGCCTCTCTGGATGCTGAAATTAAAGATGTGTGCCATCACCTTTATTTTAATTAATCTTTCAGCTTGTTTGTTTTTAAGATTTATTTATTATAAAGATAGTGTCCTTCTCGCAGGCCAGAAGAGGGCACCAGATCTTATAGATGGCTGTGAGCCACCACGTGGTTGCTGGGAATTGAATTCAGGACCTCTAGAAGAGTAGTCAATGCCCTTGCCTGGCTTTTATGTGGGTTTGGGTTGCCATCATCTGTGAGGAAGAAGCTTAAGGTGGGGTTTTTGCATCCACTGGGCAAACTTGGACCAGAAGAAAAGCTTAGTTATTTCCGGGTCTAAGGCATTGGGGGTCCTTGACATGGCTGTGCCCATGTCAACAATACACATTCACTCAGCTCCCCATAGGGGTTGATAAACTTTCCTGCAGCAAGGAATTGGTTGCTATAAAACAGAGAGGAGTGGTCACCTCTAAGGAGAAGTAAGAAATCATGATTACAGAATTACAAATTAGGTAATAAAGAGCCTTTGCTTAATTTGTCTGATTACAATTAGACGGCTATCTTCTATTATTCATTCTATTATTAGAATGAATATTAACGCTTTATATGATTGCTAGACCCTTTTAGTGCATGAGTGTTTATATGTGTGTGTACAGGCATGTGGAGGTTCCAAGTTCACACTGGGTATCTTGGTCAGTCATTCTCTACTTAATATATTGAGGCAGAGTCTCTCAGTTGACCCCAGAGCTTACCCACTGGCCAGTCTACCTGTCAAGCTTGCCTCAGGGACCCCATTTCTGCCTCCTGGGTGTTGGGAGTAGAGACCCACCACCATGCCTGCCCAGCTCTGACGTGGGTTCTGCAGGTCTGAACTGTGGTCATCAGTTTTACGTGGTAAACACATTATCCGCTGAGCTAGCTAGCTAGCCCCTTATCTAATGTTTGTGTGTACTTGTTCCGTTAGTCTGTCTCTCCCTGAGCCAAGCTTCAACTTTCCCATGTGTACCTAGAGCTAATACCGGTCTTACAGTTTCGTCTCCCACACAACATGGCAAACAGCACGATTCACCTACGACAGACAATCAGAAAATGCTGATTTCTTTCCCCCACTCCTATAGCAAGAGCCAGAAGAGAGAAAGAACATCTAGGGCTGTTGGTTATGTACTCACACTCTGACCTGTACAAACGCAATATTGATCGTCAGAGAGGTTATGTCCTGCTATCTGTCAGTTTCAACACCTTAGCTGTAGGGCAAAGTGAAGCTTTTCCAGTGTTTATTTCTTAACCAGCCTGATGTCAGAGTCATTCATTGCCAAAGGGCTTTCTCCTCTTCCCAGTCCTTAAGTCTAAAGAAAGTGAATCTGTGGTCTGTGGCTCTAAAAGGCCCTGCCAGATAGAAACAAATGAAGAAGTTTTTCCAAAAAAAGAATTTATCCTCAACTGAAATCCCTCTCTAAAGCCATTAAAAAAAAAGAGTCTTTGCAGATGCTTACATTGGGAACCAAAGACAAGCTCCTCCATAGCAAAATAAGAAAGTGAAGATATCTTGAGTAGCTATGAACTCTCTTGAGAATTTTTCTAAGTACTTCAGGTTTATTGCTTTGCCATAGTCACATGGTAAGAATTATTTTATCCGCATTTATGTTGCGAGTACTCCTCTACCACAATTAGTAAACCGTGAAAACATTTACTATGTATGTAGCTTGCACAGGGCCACAGTATTGAGTTGAAAATGTGAATAGACATGCATTCATGCACACACATGGCTGGTGTGCCATGCCTTATGGTTCTGTCGTGAATGACTGTCACAATAGGCCATCCAGTCTGTATAATGTGTCTATGGCCAAAGGGTACTTGTCAGAATGGAAGAATGATAATTCCCCCAATGGATGATCACTAAGTTATTATCATAACAGTGATGTTGGGGTTGGCACTTAAAAGCACTAGTTCTTACAAAGGACCCAGACGTGTTCCCAGCACCCACCTGACAGGTCTCAACTGTCTATAACTCTAGTCCCAGGGGATCTGACACCCTCTCCTGACCTCTGTGGGTACCAGGTGCACAGAGATACACACAGTGTCTGCCTCAGACTCCTAGTGCTTGATTCTTTCTTTTAAGATTTATGTATGTGTGTGTGCTCTGTCTGAATATACTATGCCATGCCAGAAGAGGGCACTATATCCCATTACAGGTGGATGTAAGCCACCATGTGGTTGCTGGGAATTGAACCCAGGACCCTTGGAAGAGCAGTCAATGCTCTTAATCTCTAAACTATCTCTCCAGCCCCTCTGCCACTTTCAACTACAATGTAGATGGCAGACCACTTTTCCTAATGATAACTCAGTATTTACTTACCAGTCTTCCAGTAAAGGCTCATCCAATGTGGGTTCATGCACCGTGCCCTGTGTAAGCTTTCCCTGACCCTTCATCCTTAACAAATACTACTCAGTCACAGGTCTCACCAGGCCCATTAGTGGCCTCAAGCACAGGTGCACTAGAGCCTACTTTACAATCAACAGCGGACAATAGAACTCATCCCTTTAAAAAAACAATGGATAACTGAGAGTGGTGGTGCATGCCTGTAATTCCAGCACTGAGGCAGGAGAATTGTTGTGAGTTAAAGGCCAACCTGAATGTATGTGGCTTAGCAGGCCAGCTAGAGCTATACTGAAAGACCCTGTCTCAACAGAAAGGAAAGGAAACAAAAACAAGAGCAAAGACAACATTTGAAATGGCTAGAGCAGGCTCATGCTCTCTTCCCCACCCTAACCCGGGAGGGGGGGGTGACACTGATGCTCAACAATGTGGTTAGGAGTACCCAAAAGACCCAAAGACAGAAAGGGAATGTTCAAGGTAGGCCTTCCCTCCTGGGTTAATCCTCTCTGGAATCTCTTACAGACATACCCAAAGGTGTCTCCTAGGGAACCAACCAATTCAATAATGAAGATAACTAGATAACTACCACACTCACAAAACTGCCGAGGGTCAACCCTTCTGACAGCTAGTGTCTAGACTGTGGTTTACAATGGCACAATCCAACAAGAGGGTCCATACATAAAGACAAGGTCATGGATAAGAGCAAATGAGGTCTGAAGATGAAATGACTCTTCCCACAGAAGCAGGACGAAAGCACTAGAAACTAGGATATTTCTTCTGTTGGCCATCATCAGGTCACTGTGACCTCAGAGAAATCAGCGGAGACTCTGCTGTGGTGTGTGTGTGTGTATATGGGGCGGGTTCCTTCTGTTCCTTGGCCCTATTGCCCTTGGTCTTGTAAGGAGGCACAGCATCATGGTGGGCAGTAGATGGCCAAGGAGATATTCATCTCATAGTGTGCTGGGAAGCAAAAAGGGGGAACAATGGAAGGTACCTTGTTCCCAAGACAGCCTCCAAAGGCTTCAATGATGGCCTGCTTGACATTTCAACCACTTTCCAACAGTGCAAGAGCTGGTGAATAAGCCTTTAATATGTGAGAATTGGGGGGATAAAAACTAACATTATAATACTGCTTCCCCCTCCCCATCACCCACCCCCATCAAAAAAATACATGAAAAAAAATATATAAGTTCTAAGTTCCTGTATAGTACAGCATACTTTATCCAACCACACTTACAGCCAGTAATGTATTCTGGACAGTTCCTCCGAGTATGCATACTGCCAAGGACAGAGTTATATCCTAATATTGACATTGGGCCAAGTCTCACCTCTTCCTGCTTCTCCTTTCTCCCTGGTCCTCTACCATCACCATAAATTGCTTGTCATGCTGAGTGAAAACAGCTGACCAGCAAGCCAGAGCTATAATCGCAGGGAACGTTCTCTCAGACAGCCAAAAACTTACTTAGATGAACCAGCCCATGTTAAATGTTTAATAGGTGTTTGTTGAGTGGATGAACAAACAAATAAATGAATAAATGAAAGAAGCATTAACCTGAAGAGAGCCTGGAAACAATATAACAATGGTATTTGGAGGTTAGGGGGGGATAATTGCTTGGCATCAACTCAGAAATACTTCAGTAGTTGCTCAATAAAAATCTGCCCGACCCACGGGAGGATGTACTGGAGCATATTTATTCCGACCCCCAGGGCCTCATTTCCAAGATCTCCCTCCTACTAGAAATGTCTGGAGCTCTCTTGGCTCTGAAACAGAGCTCTCATGCTGTGATTGACAGGCAAGGCACTGGCACCAGCACACAGTCCCCTCCCCGTCCCAGGGCTGAGTATCTCTCAACTAAATGTGCATGAGCACTCTTCACAGGCTTGATCCTCAATTTTTTATGGTTACAATAGTGCTACAGAGAAAACAGGAGTTTCTCTCCCCACTTTTGCCCCAATTGAAAATGACCCTTTTTTTTTTTTAAACCAAGTTTTCCCTTAACAAGGCAGTGAGCTACAGAACTTGGGACCTCATGTCCTTCGTGTTCCATTGATATTAAAAATAACTTTTTCATTCTAGTTATGGATGCTATTGCTGTGATGAAACACTATGACCAAGTGCCAAGTTGGGGAGGAAAGAGTTTATTTGGCTTAGGTTTCCACATCACTGCAGAGAGGACAGGATCCCAAACTGGGCAGGAAGCTAAGGGCTGATGCAGAGGCCACGGAGGGTGCCACTTACTGGCTTGCTTCCCACAACTTGCTCAGCCAGCTTTCTAATAGAACCCAGGACCAATAGCCCAGATGGCACCATTCACAACAGGCTAGGCCCTCCTCCATGGATCACTAATTAAGAAAATGCCCTATATGGTTGCCCACAGCATTACCTTCTCAGCTGAGGTTCCTTCTCTCTGATGATTCTAGCTTGTATCATAAAACTAGTCGGAACAACTGACCCCTTGTCAGTTTGACAGGCAAAGACACTGCTGTTAAGCAGCAACCTTCCTTTTCCTACTCCAAGATCACACATTAATATCAGCCTTACATTGTAAATATTCAAACTTTAAAAGCTCCCATAATCTTTAAAAATCCCGGGACTTAAAAATTCAATTGCCAGGTGGTGGTGATATAGACCTTTAATCCCACCACTTGGGAGGCAAAAGCAGAAGCAGGTGAGTTCAAGGCCAGCCTGGTCTACTGAGCTAGTTTTTAGGACAACTAAGGCTACAGAAAGAACCCTGTCTCAGGAAAAAATTAATCTCTTTAAAATATTCAAAAAATATATATATACATATATATTAAGTCTTTTTTAAAGCCCAAAATCTTTATGCTAAAGATATGGCTCAATGGTTAAAAGCACTGGATACTCTTTCAGAGTTCAATTCCAAGCACCCACATGGTGGCTCACAATCATCTATACCTGTAGTCCCATGGGTTCCCATGACTTCTTCTGGTATGCAGATGTAAGTGTAGATAAAAGACCCATACACATAAAAATACCCAATTTTTAAAAAATAATAAAATCCAAGGTCTTTTAGAATACAATGTCTCTCAATTATGAGTTCCTATAAAATAAAAAATAAGCAAAATACCTTTACACCTCAAAAGGGAAGAACCAGGGCACAGCCACAATCAAACCAAAGCCAAACCAAACTCAAAACTGTAAGTAATTCAATATTCAATGTCTGGGATGGCTCACCATGATCTCCTGGGCTCCTCTAAAGGGCTGGCGTCACTTCTGATGCTCTTCCCTCCACTGGACACAGATTGGCTCCTAGGTTCAGGCCATCTCCACACCACACTGCTGCTGTCCTTAGTGGTTGTCCCGTGGTACTGCCATCTCAAAAATGCTGGGATTTTCTGCAACAGCTTAGCTGCACATTCACCAATAGCCTCTCCTGAGCGCTCTTCAGGGATTCCAGCCACACAGTACCAAGTCTCAGCTGCTCTCCATGACCCCTTCCTGCCTTCAAAACCAGTACCAGCTGGGTGACTCCTACACTACGGATTTCAACAGCCAGCAGAAGGTACAACCCCGACCACTCTGGAACACAGCTTCTGTGTGTTGTCCTGGAGGAAACACTTTGCAGAAGACTTCACATCAATGATGCCAGTCTCTTTTTAATCATGGCTGATTCTCAGCCCCAGCTGATCAACATTCATTGTCCCAGAAAAACAATTTTAGTTAGGGGTTCTGATCTCTTATTAACCACAGCTCTTCAGCTCCAGCTGAGCAGACACCACAGATTCTTCATACAAATGGCCTGGTAGGGTCTTTGCTTTGCTCTGAAACTTACAAGCCCGAAGGCCTCCATTATCTGCATTGCTCTCAGCATTTTTATCTTCCAAGTTTCTACAGACTGTCCCATTGAGTTTTTATACTCATTGACTTTTCTAGCCCAAAGTCCCACAATCCTCCCCAAAATAGCATGGACAGATCTGTCACAGCAATAGTCACTATTCTGGGTACCAATTTCTGTCCAAGTTAGGGTTATCATTGCTATAATAAAACACCATGAGCAATAATAATAATAATGATAATAATAATAATAATAATAATAATTGGGGAGGAAAGGATTTATTTGGCTTACATTTCCACATCATAGTCTATTACTAAAGGAAGTCAGGACAGGAACTCAAACAAGACAAGGTCCTGGAGGCAGGAGCTGACGCAGAGATCATGGAAGATGGCTGCTTACTGGTTTGTTTAAAGTGGCTTGCTCAGTCTGCTTTCTTATAGTACCCAAGACCACCAGCCCAGGGAAGGCACCACCCACAATGGACTGGGCCCTCCCCCATTGATCACTAATTAAGAAAATGCCTTACAGGCTTGCCTCTAACAGACCTTATAGAGGCATTTCCTCAGCTGAGGCTCCCTTCTCTCAGATGACTGTAGCTTGCGTCAAATTGACATAAACCTAGCCAGCACACACCCCTAGCCCCTGATATGAACAATCTATTTCGGGAAAACCTGTGACATAGTCTAAACATTTATATTTGCAAAATTCCCACAGCCAATGCTTTAAGGCCTTTGGCTGTTTATCCTGTTTGATGCCGTCTGACCTCCTCCTTTAAACAGATATTGACTTCAGTGGGGTGTTAGGCACAGAGTTAGGTGTTGGGCATTCAACAAGACTGGGAAGTCAGTGTCTCTTGTCCCTTGGGACTTAGCCTGGGGAGACTTGAAAGGTCTATTCTGGGACAAAATAACTCATGAATAAAATCTACCTATATGAGGTAGAAGGCTGCTGCTGTGATGATGAGAAACGTGAGTTGATATGCAAGCAGGACCCATTTTGATGATTAAAGTTCAGATGTCAGGGAGGTGCTGGGATATGCACTAATGCCCATTTTCACCCCAGCACTGAGTGTGAATGTGGAGGAGTGGCCCAAGACAAGAAGATTCCCTGGTTTGCCTGAAGGTCCCCACAGAGAAGTATTGAAGAAGTGAGGGTGCTTGCTCCCTCCTGCCCTCCAGAACTGAAATGCATCTAGCCCCAGGGCCTATGGGACTCAATTTGCTGCAAACTTTCCAGGAAATAAATGTTATAATTACTGCAATTGGTGAATGAGGCTTTCGTTGCTGTGAAATCTCTCACACCCCCACACCCCTTGGGGAGAGCCAGGCAGGAGTGTTTCCAGCTTTCTCACCAGAAGAAAATGAATGGCTACTGTCTAGAGGACACAAAGCTCCAGTTTCGGATTTGTGGAGAACTCATCAGAATCTCTCCTTCTCTGATTGTTCATCGTATTAGTCAAAGGAACTCTTTGGCCTCAGATTTCTTGTCTATCGGGATATTGGAGGGATTGAATGACAAAATAATAATAATAATAATAATCAAGTGTTTAGCAGAATTATATTAGACCATAGTAGAAAGTACCGAGCAAGCACCAGCCAAAGCCAAAAGCAGATATCACCATCAAGGGCTAGCCTCGCTCACTCCACTTACTTCTTTAGTTAAGCCACAGTCACAAAGATTCCATAGCTGCCCCCCAAAAGTGCCACCTTCTGGGAACACAGGCTCAGACACAGATCCTTGGGCTGAGCATTTCATAGTGAAACCATAACCAACACTTGGAGCATTGCCTATGTCTCACTTCTGCATTGTACCACGCCAGGCTGTTTATTAACTGTTTCACTCATTTATAGATTTAACGGAGAGTGTGCATCTGTTGTGTGTCTTCTCAGTTCTATATAAATGGCTGGTCTGCATTATTAGACCAACTCTGAGAAGGCCACTTTACCTTCATTCACTAATTGGCATCACGGAGTGCTAGGTCTTAACTCATCGGCAGTAAGAATTGCATGATCAAATATAAAGAGCTAAGACAAGTGCCTGGGAAACAGTAAGTGCCCAGCAAAAGTTAGCTGCTGCTTCTTAATGAATGGCCATTTGTGTGTCGAACTATGAGTGGGGTTTTTAAAGATGTATTTATTTATTATTGTATACAATGTTCTGTCCACATGTATACCTAAAGGCCAGAAGAAGGCACTAGATTTCATCATAGATGGTTGTGAGCCACCATGTGGTTGCTGGGAACTGAACTCAGGACCTCTGGAAGAGCAGCCAGTGCTCTTAACCTCTGAGCCATCTCTCCAGCCCCAAGTGGGGATTTTAGAAGGTTATCATTTCTCTCTAAGCCTCTTCCACCCAACACAAACTTGTTCCAATTCAAGACCGCATGATTTCCAGTGAGCCCAAGCTTTCCCAGGGTAGCATATCTGGTTTCTTACTTCCCTTGTGTACATCGCTTAAGATACTCTGGCCTTGCCTGATTTTCACTCTCTTCCTTCATTTTAGCCACCAAAGAATTCCAGCTTTGGTTCATAGTCTGAATACTATTCTCCTGATTCTCGCCCTCACTACAGGAATGAGTCCTGGCCTCCCTGGCACCTACACGCGGACAATTTTAAAAGACCCAACAGAAAGTCCTCCCTAGATTTTATTTTCCTTTCCCTTTGCCCCCACCATTTCTTCTAAGATGACTTTCTAGTCTTGAAATCTATGATGCCGGTTCATCTTGGGGTGATTAATAGACTCGAATTCATTCTTATACTCCAAGCTGATGACTCTCACAGGATTCAACACAAGATTTATTTATATTTGAGCTATGTCTACAATTTTCTTCAAATCTGCCTGTCTCCATTTGCCTACTGTCAAGAATGGAAATCTCATCAGATTCTTGCTGACCCCACAAGGGTAATATAAAGGTTAATGAGGCAATTTCCCAGCAGCTCCTACAGTGCTGAGTGTGTATGAGTACTGTTATTGGATGATTACTGAGGACTCTCAGTGCTTATAAAGTAACAGACATTTCCCTCAGCCCATTAGATAAGAATTCTTAACTTGATTTTTCAGATCAAAATTTCTGAATTCAGTTTCTTTCTTCTTCACCATTTTGGTAAGCATTCTGTTGATTTGGAATTGGTAAACTATTTGTATTTATTTACATTTAAATAGCTATTTTACTTACTATAACAAGGATTCTGTATTTATTTCTAAAAATGCCTTTAGTTTCCAGACAACTTCATAGATTTGATAGCAGAACCCTTAGCCATCCGTCTACCCTCACTCTGCTATTTTGGTGCTAACCAGGAAATCCTTAGCAACTAGTACCCCATCATCTCTACCTACATCTCTTGTTCCATTCCTAAACTTCCTAACCAGTGCGAGATTCTTTTTTATTTTGTCCGTGATGTTGCTTTCTTTCATCTGTAATCTCAGCTTTTCGTTCATCCTTCTGAGCAGACATGCTTGCTGTTATAACCAAAGTCAGAACCCTGGAGAGACCACCAGAGACAAGGAGGTAGCGGAATGTAAAAGCAAGGTTTGTTGAGTAGAGACAAGCTAGCTCGTGAACCACTGTAGATGTCGGTTACACC
Source organism: Sigmodon hispidus (assembly GCA_004025045.1). Taxonomy (NCBI): domain Eukaryota; kingdom Metazoa; phylum Chordata; class Mammalia; order Rodentia; family Cricetidae; genus Sigmodon; species Sigmodon hispidus. The sequence continues at coordinate 91,437 of PVIH01000108.1, read as the reverse complement.
GGAATCATGCAGGAGGGTTGATTAGGGCCGTGGGGGGGGGGTGTCTTTTTATATAGCCCAAGGCTGTGAATTGGGTTCAGGTGAGAATAATGGTACGAGTCATTAGCTAATTGGCTCGTGCTAGGGGCTTTCTAGAAACTAGGGTGGGGGTGCCTGGTAACAATGGGGCTTTTGATTGGTTAGTACCAAGGTGAAAATAACAGTGGGTGTATATCTTATGGTCTTAGGTCAGTTTGACCTATTTTTATTTTTATGTTTGGGCTAGTTTTGTGCAGGGTCTCGTAGCTCGTCTTTGGGGTATGGTCAAGCTGTCCTGGTTTTGTGCCCTGGAATGCCTCTTATAGAGGGGGGGGACGCCCACCATCAACCCTGGAACGTGCAGCTGGCCCAGGCCTCAGCAAAAGATGCTTTTTCTCTATAGGTGGAGGAGGTGGAGGTGTACTAAGATGGAGTGTAGGGTAGGGGGGTGGGAAGATCTCTTTTTTAATGTTGCCTCTCTGGAAGATGGGAGTTTTCTTTTTGGGAGGCACAGTCTTTCTATTATTTTTAGTCTTGTTTTTAATATTCAGCACCTGAGGACTGAAAGCAGAGTTAGGGGCCAGGAAAGGCTGGACCCATGGAAGAGGGTCTCTAGGTCTATCAATTAGTCTCTTTCATGTCACGATGTAGGGGACCTGGTCAGGGTGTCCGGTTTGAGGACGGAAGACGATGTCTTCTACCTGTTGGACAGTAGACAAATCAAAGGGTTTTCTAGTAGGCCATTTAACACCAAAGGTTGGCCACTCAGAGGCACAGAAGGTAATCTATCTCTTTTTTTTTTTTTTTTTTTGACTAGAACAGCATGGTCACTGGCAGTAGATTGCATATCTGGCCAGTGGGCTAAAGTCAGGTCTAAAGGTGAGGATGGAGCAGTCTCCATAGTATGTTCAGAGGGAAGTAACACTTGCTTCCTGCTTTGTTGAAAATGCAAGCTGTCAAAGGAAACTTTCAAGATCTCCACCCACCGGGAACTCCGGCCCTGCCTGTTCCACCCCCTTTTAACAGATGGGCCATTCCTACTCTTCTGTCCCCTGCCCTAAGACACTGGACCAGCATGCTTTGTATTGTCACCTGTGTTATCCAGTCATCCCCTCATACATGTTCATCCACCTAGACATAATTCCTTACCCCTCACTTTCCCTCAAACTGACATTCATTTCTCTCCATCTTTTTACAAAAGTCCTTGACAGCGTTTTTTGTAGGGCCATGGATGCGGTTTCTCTTCCCATTCCATTCCATGTATTACACCGACTACCAAGACTCCACTATTCTTCTGGAACTGCCGCCCTTAAGATCACTTTGATTGCAGTCTGATGGCCCTTATGATCTCTGAGTCCCAGTATTACTTCACCGGGCAGGGGAGGTGACAGGGTGGCTCACTCTCTTCTCCCTTCTTTCCTCCCTTGGCTTCTAGAACGCCACAGTTGCCTGGCTTTCCTGCCAATGTTCTAGCTATTTACTCGCAGTCTCCTTTATGAATTCCTTTCAAATATAGATCGCTTCTGCTTTGCCTCACTAGCCCTGGCTTGATCCAAGCTCCCATCAGCTTTCAGTTCTGGTATTGCCAGCTACAGCTTCCCACTATCATTCTTACAGGATAGTCTCTCCACAGCCGTCAATACCATTGGAGCATAAGTCCAGTTGTTTTTCTCAAACACTACAAGGCCTCCCCTCACATTTGGAGCAAAAGAAAAAAAAATAGTCATTGCTATATCCTGCCAGGTCGCTGTGATAGGTCCTGGATTCTGTCTCCTGCTACTCACCACCAGCCATGCTGGCCTCCTCACTGCTCCTTGGCTTACACTCACCAGGCCACACTGATTCCAGGACCTTAGTCTTTGTTCCTCCTCCTAGCTCCCCCAAATAGCTCCAAGCCAAGCTCCCTTGTTTCTTGATTGCCTTACACAGAAGTTCTTGTCTGTAAGGCTGAACAGGACTTTTTACTCCCTGTCAGAAACCTGCCCTTTCTCCAGATCAGATCTTCCTTTTCTATCTATAGCACATATTATACCTACTCAAGTTTCATTCTTTTATTGTTTGTCTTTATAGTAGAACCTAAGTTCCATGAGAATAACAAATTGTTCTGTGTGTCCATGCATTTGCAGGTGCACATGTCTGTGCATGTATGTGGAGGACCCAGGGGAACCCTAGGTATCATCCTCAAGAATGTCATCTGCTTCCTTTGAAACAGAATCTCCCATTGACCTGGAGCTCAGCAATTAGGCTAGCCTGGCCCCCAGGGAGCCCCAGGGATCTTCTGTCTATCTCCCCAGGACTAATACAAGCACCTGGCATTTCTACCTGGGTTCTGAAGTTTGAGTTTGTGATGTAAGCACTTCATCAACTCAGCTATCTGTCCAGCTCAATATATTTTTTAATCAGAGTGATCTGTGTTCTTTTTCCCATACCTGTGTCTGGTAAATAATTAGTATTCAGTACATGTCTGCTAAATAAGTGAATGAATACATAAAATAAATTAGTAGGCCTATTATAATTGTTATGTTACTGAAAGAATAGAAATCTCTATGTTGGTATTGAAATCTGTTTTTGCTGTGGGTTAGGTCACTTCTGTGGCCCACAGGTTTGAAGAAGCACCTATCTAGATGCTCCCTGTCTAGCTTTTCAGCATCTTTTCCTGCAGAAGCTAGGAATGTACTCAAGGAAGCCTGCTCTTCACCAGTTTGTGTACCAATCTCATTAAATAACTGACAGATGCAAATAGGGTTTTATCCCTTTCTTGATACTCAACAACATCAGATATCAATTTAACTGGATTTTGTCTCTGTTTTGTACCTAAATACAACTGGTCATTCCTATTCAGGGTTCATCAAATTCTTAAAATACGGGCTGCATGGTGAGTCTCTTTATAGTTTGTCTCTTAGGGTCAGTGTGAGCATAAACACTTAAATTACATATCATTCAGCACTCAACAAACATTTAGTAAAGTACATGTTCCCATGCAGAGTGTGATGGGTGCAACACATATTACATGGCCCGAGCTTTGTTTTAGAAGACATCAAAGTCAAGAGGGTAGATAGACTTGCAGATTAATTCAACATAATATTGCAAGCCCAATGATGGACAAGCAGTAATAAAAACACTGAATAAGAGGGTAAGAAGATGGGCAAGAAATGAGATTTTTTTTTTTTGACAAACTGCTTTCTAAAATTGCAATCCAGAATTCCTAAAACTTGGACATACCTGCTCCTTTTCCAGGGCCCTGGTCACCAACACAATTCGAAGCGAGATCCACCCAATCAAGTGCTTTGAACATGAACAATGTTTTAAGACTCTAGAGAAAACCTAATTTTTTTATAAACTTTATATAATATTTCATATTCATGACATTTGATCTATCCTGAGGAACTCTTCCCTGTGGTAGTTCCTGGCTAGGATTGTTCCCACTGAGACTTCAGAGGCCACACTTTGACCCTATAATGCTGCTGAGGATGCCAAAGGCCAGGAAAGGTGGCTGCCCTTCCCAAGTGTGCATGCCTTAGGTCACCCTGTCTTTCAACGAGACCTAATTGGGAGACATATCAAGTGAATATATCAGCTTCTACAGTTTATTCCCTGCATAACACAAGCCAGTCTTCCTTTCCTCCAGACTAGACCTGGGCAGCTCTCTATCCTGTTCCCTCCTCCCCCCCTGTGAGTTCAGTTACAAAGGGTCTGTGCAGCCGGGAGAAGCCAGCGCCAGGAACCTGAGCTGGACACGCTCTCACGTCTAAAGCAATCTCAGAGGCAGCCTTAAGCTTTTTGTTTAAAGAGGCTCCAAGAGCAGTTTCCAGGGCTGTGAATCAAATCTCAAACCTAAGTCTGCCGGAACGCTCAGATCTGCTGCCTCTCAGCACTAGGGGTTACTAGGATTCTCCCAGGCTAGTCCTCCCCAACCAGGTACGAGCTTTTGTCCTGGCTGAGAGCAAAGAACAAAGAAAGAATGACACAGTCTCTGCTCTGCCCTTGTCCTTGACCTGACTATAGAGGACTTGTTCAGTCAAGTGTAGACCAGCATTATCCAGTCTGGACTTTGGGCTCTTTCAGCCTCCATGATCAAGTTGCCTTGATTATCAAGGAGGAGAAAGGAAGTGTTCTTAGCAGCCCGCTCCTCAGTCCTGTAAAATTGCTGAGCATAGTCATGGTCACCCAGTCACCTCTGCTGTTACCTCCACCATCCCCATTTTTGAGTCTGCAGCTTTTTAAAAAAAAAAAAAATTATTTACAGGCTAGACAGATGGCTCAGTGGTTAAAAGCACTGACTGTTCTTCCAGAGGACCTGAATTCACATGGCAGCTAACAACTGTCTGTAATTCCAAGATCTGACACCCTTACACAGTTATACATGCAGGCAAAATACTAATTCACATAAAATAAAAAAATAAATATTAAAAAATTTATTTAATTATAATGTATACAGTGTTCTGCCTGCATATATGCTTGCACACCAGGAGAAGGTGCCAGATCCCATTACAGATGGTTGTGAGCCACCATGTGGTTGCTGGGAATTGAACTCAGGACCTCTGGAAGAGCAGCCAATGCTCTTAACCTCTGAGCCATCTCTCCAGCCCCCCCCCTTATTTTTATTTTTTGAGTCTGTAGCTTTTATGAACACTATCTCTGGCTCTCTTGCTGCTGCCAACTGCCACTAAAAACATATATGATTTCATCTTTTTTATAGCTGAATATGTTCTGTTTCTGATAGTCTTGATAAAAGCTGCCTGGCAGTCCCTACAGAGCTGCACTGGGCTTAGACAACCTGTGCAGATGAATTCTGATCAGAGCAGCTGGCTATAGAATTCAGAACATGGAGACCCAGATGCTAAGACTTGTCCATGATGATTCCTCTCAGAAGGAAAGCATGTCAGTGGAAGTCCAAATGGTTCATCTACTACACACTTTCAAAATCATTGGTCTCTGAATCTTTTCATGAGCAACGACATTCCTGAGAAACATCATGTAGAGATCAAGAGTTACAGACAAGTGTGTAAGCAAACTACCCATCTATTTGGTATCACTTCTTACATCCTCTACTTGAATCCTTTGAAGGATCTGAGAGTGTTCCACCTAGGTGTGATGTCAATTCACAACTTGACATGAATGTTCTTTCATTTTTTACGAAATACATAATCACTTAGGCCAAGCCTCTTAGTGAGGTAGCTTCTCCTAAACTAAGCCGTGGATGGCCACTCCTTGGTCTCAGACAAACCCCAACAGCACGGAGTGTTTGTCAAAAGCTTTACCTGTACGTACATCTAATCACCATATCCTCACCTGATTCATTTTTCTTCATAATGTTTGTTCCCCTCACATTATATACTGATATGAGATACAATTCCCCTTTCTAACATAATCTCCATGAAGACAAAGATTTGTATTTTTACTGTCCTGTTACCTGTACCTAGAAGAGTACTTCACAATTAGAATTCTTAGAAAGGAATAAACTTAGTCCCTGAGCACCTAAGATGCACATGCTGCAAAGTGTCCCTCATCCTATGGAGGGAAGCAGGACCAGTGTTCAAGTACACTGTCCAATAAGCTGAGCAAGTTAGGGTGATGGGCACATGGAAACTCTGGATAACCTGAGCCCCTTCATCCTCATTATCCTGCACCAATCAATGGGATAGATATTGCCATTATAAAAGAGAAGATATGTGGGCATTTAAGGGATTTGTTTAAATTCCCACAGTAGAAAAGGATACAACAGGGACTTGAGCCTGTCTGGGCTGGTTTCAGAGCGTGAACTAGTGCCAAGGCTAATTATCTGAATATAATAGAGAAAGACAACAGCTGTGGGTTCTGGGCTGCACTGCACTTGCTTGCTGAGCATGTGAAGCCACGGCTGCTCTTTCCCCAAGCCATCCTCAGGGTTGTCTTTGCAGCCCACCACACTGAAGAATGAGATAACATCTCCTTGCAGACAAAAGGCGGGTTTACCTCCCTACCCTTCCAGGAACTATAAGACAGTACTTCATTAAATTCAATGTTCTGCAACTGTGAAGCAGCCACCTTTGTGTACAGCATCTATCCCAACCCTGTGGGGCTAGAAGGGTGTTGTTTTCAAGAAACCCATGCAGCTCACTTCATTGTAACAAAGTCCTTTGTCTTTGACCCAGAAGTCTCAAGTTTTCTGCCAATATCCATGAAACAGTAACAGACCAACTTATTAACTTGCAAACAGGGTGCAGTTCCAGAGACTGACACTGTTTTAGAAGTTACCCGGGGTTACAAAATAGAACAAAATACAAACAGCGACAGAAATCACTGTGTCTATCAATTCACTAAATGTTCACGGACTCAAGTGACATAAATGACAGGCATTTCACTGGAAATGTGTTTACTGTGGAATAAAATCTTACATGACACAGCATTTTGGATGACGAAAGAAGCCCTTTCCTAGCAATGTGTGTGCTATGGTTTATTACAGGGCTTGCATCACCACAGCCTTTCTACTGACTGCACTCATCTAAATAAAGGAGACAGTGAAAACACGTGAGAGCAACTGGGGGAATCTGAGGAATGAGCTGTGCAGATCAAATCGGGGATGCAAGTACTCAGAGTCAGTTCAAGAATTTCTCAGTCAATTAATAGAGCATCTTCCTAACATGTGGGGTCCTAGGTTCAACTGCCAGCATCAAATGGCACAGGGGCTAACTGTAAGGAAGTCATCACACCACAAAGTAGAAATGATGCCAACTAACCTGGGCTGCTCAACAAATTAACCAGTTCATGAGGAGTCTCATGTGGCCATGCACTAAATATTTATTGAGTGTGCACTGTGTGCCCCACACTAGGCTGCTTTTTTGATTCCATGTGGTTCAAGTTTTAATCTAGATAAACACGATAAGTCAGTTTTGTAGCGTATTCAAGCATAGCCAGTGCTGTGGAGAGAAACAGAAGAGTCTTGATTCTCAAAGGGAGATAAAGGAAGGCCTTCTTGAGAATCTACTTTTTAAATAAATATTTGAAAGAGGAAAGGGAATAATTGAGTCATCTAGGTAAAGAGAGAATGAGGACCCCAGACTGTGAGTATAGTGTCATAACCAGAGGGGCACAGTTTTGGCCAAATGAATTAAACCAGTGGACTAGGAGGTCACTAAAAGAGGCAGAGAGGCAATAAGGGCCATATAGGCCTCCATGGGACCACCCCAACAACTGCAGATTTTATCCTATGATTTTTAAAAAATATTTATTTTTATTTTATGTGAATTGGTGCTGTGCCTGCATGTATAACTGTGTAAGGGTGTCAGATCTTGGAATTACAGAGAGTTGTTAGCTGTCATGTGGATGCTGGGAATTGAACTCAGGTCCTCCAGAAGAACAGTCAGTGCTCTTAACAGCTGAGCCATCTCTCTAGCTCTATCCTATAAATTTTATCTGAAGGATTTTAACAAGAGGTGCAAAATCTTAACCAGTAGATGAAATACTGTTGGTGAGCTGAGCTCAAATTCTGGGAATTAGGAATGTTGTCAGTGTCTAAGAGTTGGAGGTATGTTCCTCCTTTCCAGAAATCACCTTCCAATCAATCATATCTTCTGGCTACCTATCCTGGAAGTTCAGGAACCCTGGCTTGAGAGATATTTTTTTCACAGTTCAAGTAGATCCAGTCTGTCTATGCCCTGGTCACCTGTGGAGTATCTGAAACAGAAGCAAACACATCCCCTGAGCTCACACCCAAGCTACCCACGTTGGAGCTGGGTATTGGCAAACATCCCATTAGAGGCTTGGCTTGTCATTTAACTGGTGACTGTCTACAAGACTCTCATTATTTAATAAGAAGGTTCTCATGTTTAAGTTCATGGTCAAAGACATGACCCACCTTCATAAACATATTGTTTTATTTGTACCTCAGCTTATTAAACACAATGTAGATGCTACATTATACAAAGGAAGCCAAGTATGTAAATTTATCTTTTACATTCAACTTAGGTAGAATGAGAGGAAAATATTTTCAGAAGAAAAATATATGAAAACATTTTTCTAGATTTTAATGAAATAAAGGCCATCATTAAATATTAAGTTGTACTGAGAAGGTTAATTTTAATTTTGTAGATTTCTGCACTAGTGATTCAATTTTGATGCCCAAACATTAAGATATAGGAGTATTGCACCATATTATACACAAGACGTTGTGTTTAGAAGCAAAGATAAGTAAGGCCAAAATGATAAAAAAAAAAAAAAAAAGGTAAGATGTACAATGTGGAAATTTAGCTAGAAGTGAGCTATAAGAAATATTATATAAATTTAAATTAAAGCAGAATCAGACACTGAACTTTCCATTCTGGTGGACATTTTAAAAAATTCAATACTGAAGCCAGCATGATGATAAGTAATCTCAGTATTTAGGAGGCGGAGTTAATCTCTCTGAGTTCAAGGCCAGTCTAGTATATACAGCAAGTTCTAGGCCAGCCAGGGCTACATGAAGAAATCCAACCTCAAAAAAAGAAATCAATACATAAATATAAGAATCAGTTGAATCAGTGCTGAGAGATTCCTAGTCTTTTGAGGTCAAGTGAAGGCCACTACCATGTAGTCAAGAGCAAAGACTCAGGATTCAGACTGTGGCTGTAGTAGAGACCTAGTGACACAAAGCCTGTCTGAGCCTCCTTTTCCCATCTGTGAAGTGGGCTTAGAGCACTACTTCGGAGACAACACATTCCTGGAGCAATGTCTAGCTCCCAATATGCTCTTAGGAAACTAGCTGTTCTGTTAGCAGTGCTTCCTTGTGGTAACTGCCTAGTCTTAGGTCAACTTGACATAAGTTAGTCATCTGAGAGGTGGGAGAAAATTCCTCTGTAAGATTGGGCTGTAGGCAAGCCTGTATGACATTTTCTTAATTAGTGATTGACGTGCGAGGGACCAGGGCATTAGGCAGTGGTTCTCAACTTGTGGGTCTCGACCCCTTTGGGGAATTGAATGACTTTTTCACAAGAATCACCTAAGTCCATCAGAAAGCACATTTATATTATGATTCGTAACAGTAGCAAAATTGTAGTTATAAAGTAGCAACAAAATAATTTTATGGTTGGGGGTCACCACAGCATGAGGAACTGTATTAAAGGGTCACAGCAGGCCGGAGAGATAGCTCAGAGGTTGAGAGCGCTGGCTGTTCTTCCAGAGATCCTGAGTTCAATTCCCAGCACCCACATGGTGGCTCACAACCATCTATGATGACATCTGGTGCCTTCTTCTGGCCTGCAGTGCAGGCAGAACACTGTATACATAATAAATAAATGTATTTTTAAAAATGGGGGGGTCACAGCATTAGGAAGATTGAGAACTACAGCCATTCTGAGTGGTATCATCCCTGAGCGGGTCATCCTGGGTTTTATAAGAAAGCAGACTGAGCAGGATGGTAGGGCACACATTTAATCTCAGCCCCGGGGAGGCAGAGACACTTGGATCTCTGGGAATTCAAGGCCAGCCTGGTCTACAGAAGGAGTTCCAGACGGCCAGAGCTACACAGAGAAACTGTCTCAAAAACCAAGGGAGGAAGAGAGGGAGAAAGAAAGGGAGGGAAGAGAAGGCAGGCTGAGAAAGCCATGAGGAGAAAGTCAGTAAGCAGCATCCCTCCATGGCCTCTGCATCACCTCCTGCCTCCAGATTCCTGCTCTGTCTGACCTCCTGTCCTGACTCCCTTTGATGATGAACTGTGATGTGAAAGCCAGATAAACCGTTTCCTCCTCACGTTTCTTTGATCTTGGTGTTTCATCATAGCAATAGTAATCCTCAGACAGATCAAAGCTTTTTGATAATAAAGTTTGAAAGAGAAGAATTAGGCATTAAATATGCTGAAAGTTCCACCAAACAAATGAAGACAGGTGACTTCGGTCTCAGTTCAGCCTGTGCCTCAGAGGCACTGCTTAATATACTCTCTGAATGAGGAAAAACAATCAGGCCTCTTGTGGACATTTGCTTACTAAGGTTTTGCTTTAGTTACATCCGGGTTTCACAGAGGAGGATCCGGAAGTGAAGAAATTCATTAAGATATTCATTCTTTGCCTTCTTAAAATACTGACCAGATGTAGTGTCAACTAAACATGAAGCCCCTGGGGCTAGACATGAAGAATGTGTTGAAAGAAGCTGCAGAATTTACCTCTGGATACCAGGGAAGACACACAGACACCATGGGGAACAGGATGTGTCCAGGTTGAAAAACAAAACTGGCCATTAGTGCTGACCTAGCTTGGAGGGCAACCTTCAGCATCTGACTTGGTTTCATTTGATTGTTAAAACACCATGAAGTGGTGGTGGACGCCTTAATGCACCTCTCGAGGCATGCATTAGAAATCCTACACAGAAATACAGCCTAGCCTTACAACTGAATGTGGCTATCTATGAAGAATAATCATCTAACCTGGAGAGCCACAGGAAATGTTGAGAAAAGCAGAGAAAATGATATTTGAAGATCATTAAATCCCCGTTTGGAAGCGTTATATAAGGTGCCTGTGAAGTGGGTTATTAGTGTCCATTTAAGATAACATCTGCAAGTATTACAAATTTACATGTGATTTTTAAACATACTGGATTTCCATGGTTCTTGTTCCTGTTCATGATCATAAAAGCTATAAGATGTATTGTCTGGTTCCTACATTCTACAGATCAGAAGAATAAGCTTTGTCTCATAGGATATCCTGGAAGGCCAGGGCCACTAAATCAGATAGACAATACTGGGCTATGTCTCTGTCACTGTCTCTTTCATTCACCAAGGAGACTGTTCTCCTGGGTGGTGACTGTGTCACTGAAATCCTTCCCACACATAAAATCAATTATTGACGTGGGCCTAAGAACATAATTACATAAATATGAACCCACTGAAGGATGATGATGCCTAGGCCTAAGTCCAATGTGAACGGTAAGCAATCAGTAACCACCTCTTTGAATTAAAACATTGAGGTGCCCATGGGACTCAAGTCCTATTCTGATATCAAGAGCGCCATCTGCTGGTCAAATGGAACTGAGCCGCAGCAGCTGGGAAAGGTAGGGATATTAAAAGGAGTATGAGACAGTATGTGTGTGTACATATATATATCCATGTATATATATGTATATATGGCAGTAGAGCATCTGAGCCAACACACTGATTTTACATGTGAACCAACTTATGACTATACTTACATATTTCCAGCCCAAAGAATGTAGAAGATCAATTTATCCACAGGCAGTAAGCAGATGATCAACACAGACCTGGTCAAAAATAAAAATAAAGAATAAACAAAGACTCCATCAGTGACAGAGGTATTGCTGTCATTTTCTATTGATCAGAAGTTACACACCAGCATCACATCACAGTCCTTAGAAGTCTGGACAAGATTGACTGTAAGACAGGTAACAAATCTGAAATTTTGTAGGATGAAAGAAAGTATCCACTTACTAAAGATTCCAGTTTAAAATTTCTAGTTATTGCCAGGTGATGGTGGCCTGGGGAGGGGAGGGCAGAGGCAGCCGGATCTGCTAGCTATCTGCTTAAAGCAAAGGCTCAGAGAAGTTTGGAGGAGCAACAGGAAGGATCCAGCGATGATGTTTTCAGGATGGCTGATGTTTGTCTCTGGTTTAACGTGCTTCTCCCTTACAGTGAGTCCTCCATGCAGAGGAGAGAGAACCTCCTGAAAGCATCCTGCCAGGCAACGGGGGAGGAAAGGTAGGGATGCTGTGGCCCTTTTCAATGCTGGTCACCAACAGTGGCTCCTTACTGTTGCAGGATGGAGAGAATTGAGACAGCATACAGCTGAGTTCCCTAGAAGCTGAAAAATACTAAATAAACTAGGACTCATGATGCATCATGAGTTGGATACAGAAACGGGGCCTACCAATAGTTACAACAAAATTTAACAAGTCTTTTAAAAAAAAATAAGGAAAATTTCTTAGATAAGATAATTTGAAAAATAGCATGAATTCATTTACCAGATGAAATAGTTCGGGATCTGTCCTCTATGTTTAGGAATTGGGACACCCCTTTGTTTGTTTGTTTATTTTTTTCCAAGACAGGATCTGTCTATTTGGTTCTGGCTGCACTAGAATTCATCATGTCAACCAGGCTGGCCTTAAACTCACAGAAATCCACCTGCCTCTGTGCCACTATGCCTAGAGAGCATCTGCTTCTTTAACTTCTCAAGTCCACAAAATACATCTAGAAGAAAGCTGACCAGATCTCCTCTACTGGAGCAGGGAGCTCATTCTGAGCTGTTTTCCATATTAGCTAAGACAGAGTTAGCAAAGCATCTATCCTTACACAGCGGCCCCTACTTCCAGCCTCCAGGGTCATTTTCCTCCTTGTCTCCAGCTTTGGGTTCCCTCAATTGTCTTTCCATGTCCCTAATGGTCTTCTGGAAAACGTTCCCATTTGTTTTTCATCTTTACCTCCAGATTCTGCCATTTCCCAGCCACCTCTTGGAACCAAAGCCAAAGCAATGATCCCATCTGTTATTTCTCAATACATAAAAGCCACCCCTAAACCCAGCAGTGTCTGAAAACAAGTTTATCCCTGGCTCCCAAGTCCTGCAAGCCAGCTGGGCTCCACTAGGCAGTCCTCCATTGGGTATTCTCACACAGCTACAGGGGACAGCTGGGTGTGGCACCTGGGACCAGCAGCTGATGGAATGGTCAGTTCCAAGTTCAGCTGGTGTTGACAGGAGCAGCTACTTATGGCTTCTCATGTGGTTTTGGATTCTTCTGATCTTAAATCTGGGCTTTCCAAGGGCACATCCCAAGAAGTAGCCTTCTAAGAGGCAGGAAGCAAAAGCTGCCAGGTCTGCTAAACTATCCAGGACCTGCATGGTGGATCCTGTATCTTCTGATCCAAACAGTCACAGCGTGAGCACACTTCACTCACCTAGGTTAGGGAAATCGGGATGGTTGCTTTGTATAAAACGTGTGAGTAAGGGCTATTGTTACAGTCGTGTTTGAAAACAATAATCATCCCAGTTAAAATAACACAGTGAATTACAGCTTCTCCAATGCACGTATGCGATCGTCCTGAGTGTTGTTTAGACTGGCCCTCACCCGCTGCTATGAGGAGACAATGTTCTGGGGCAGACCAGTGGCCAACACAAGCACTCAACTGGCATGTGTGAAAGTTCACCCTTGACAGGGGACTCCAAAGACAGACTCTGTAAGAGGGGCTATCATCCATTACACCAGGCAGCTCCTTGGCCTTCAGTCAAGTGGTATCACACCGCCTAGAAACTTTCCACCCTGCATAAATCTCAAAAACATTGTTAAGTGGACATAAAAATAAGAGCAGACATCCTGTAGTCAATCATATTTATCACAGATGCCTGCGTGTGCACATTTGACCACTCCCATCCTCAGAGGAAAATGTACAGACATATATTAAATAAAAGGATAGCAAGAAGGAGAATTACAAAGCATCTAGCGCAATAAAGTGTACACTACTTCACTTAATTCATAGATCCTATGATGCTAGCTCAGAGAATCTAAGCATTTTGCTGATGGTGGCATGCTGGTCATTGGAAAAACTGAAATATAGGTCCACTGGCTAATAACTCATGGTATTGTATGAAGAGTTCAAGTACATAAGAAAAAGAAATCACTTTTGGCAAGTGTTTTAATACCCCAAACTTCAAAGAAAATTCTACAGAGTTCTAAGGAGCAGGCTGTGCCCCAGTGGGAAGGTGTCTCAGCCAGTGCAGGCTCTAGACTGAAGTTCTTCCTGGGCAGGAGCTACATGCTTTTTTGGCTCAATAAATATATGTCTTATTCCTATATTCAGGCTGCCCTGCACTAGAAAAATTACAGCACAGGACAGAAACGACCACTGTGGTGCCATAGAGGAGCACCATTCCAATTTAAACAAAATCCTTCCAACTTAGCCCTTCAGGTGTAAACAGTTAAACACCTGAGTCACTTCACATTTTATAACACAAAAAAACATTAATAGTGATCACAGAACAATCTTCTTTATCAGAGCCCCCCCCCCCTTTTCTCTATTGTTTTCAACTTTTCTGTTGTTTTGAGACAGGGTCTTGCTATATAGCCCAGGATGACCTTGAACTTGCTTCAATGCCTCTGCCCTCTTGTCCAGAAGCTCACATACCACAGTCTTCTCACATTTATGATCCTACACATAGGACATCTTTATAAATCTGAAATAGTTCATCTCAGTTGTTAATTTGATGAGATTGAAAATCACCTGGGTGTGTCTAGGTGAGGTTATCTTGGCTAGGTAACTGAGGTTGAAAGGGCTGCCTGCCCTGTGTGGCACCACTCTGGGGTGGGTCCTCAGGACTTTTAGCTTTGTCGCTAGAATGTGACCTATAGCTTTAGCTTCCGATGACCCGACTTCCCAGCAGTTACTCTTGAACTGTGAACCAGAATAAAATTCTCCTCCTTTAAATGCGTTCGTTAGAGACTCCTACCAATCCACAGAGGAGAACGAAGACAGATCATTTGTAAACATGTCACTCACCTCTCCCTTGAAGAAAGGATTCACTGTAGAGTGTGGCAAGATGGCGAACCCAGTTGCTTTATCAGGTTTTAGCCACTTCCTAGTCATGTGCTACCCTTGAGTGACCCCCAAGGACCATTGTTTCGACAGTTCCACCTGCCGTAATGCCCTGACAGGCAAGCTTTGTGCTAAAGCTGTGACCTGCCAGCCTCTAATGGCTCAGTGTTGCCTCAGCTTTTCCTGCCCAATTCCACTTCTGTCCTTTTCCTGTCTGATGAGTTATTTTCACAAAACCATTTTATACTTTTTAGCATCCTCTCCCAGGACAGTCACATGATAAATCAAAGAGAAGTTTGTCTCTAGTCTGGTAGGCAAACTCATTCTACACTCACCTACCTAGTAACTAATGTTTAGCCATTTCCCTACATACTATGGTGTTTACTCATGCCTCTAAAATACTTTATGCCTAGTATGGATCATTTTTACTTCACATAAACATACTTTTATCAATAAAATGTTTTATATAATTGATTCTATGCTTCAAAATATTTAAATATTAATATTTCACTGATTAAATATTTACTGTACTAGCTAAAGAAATGATTACGCAGGGCCGGAGACATAGCTCAGTGGTTAAGAGCACTGGCTGCTCTTCCAGAGAAAGATTCCCAGAACCCACATGACAGTTCACAACTGTCTGTCACTCCAGTTCCAGAGTACCCAACATCCTCACACAGAAATACATGCAGGAAAAACATCAATGTACATAAAACAGATAAATCTTTAAAATAAAAAAGGTATATGTTAAAAAAAAAAATGATTACCCAAAAATGTTGTTCTCAAATATAACTATACCACTAGTGCAGCACCACCTAGTGGTACATAGTAGGAATTACTATCCCATCAATAGATGAAAAGACCTTGTTGCTTTTCTCCATTAAAAGATGGTCCAATGTCTTTGCTGAGGGATTAAAAAGAAAACATGAAGCCTTTTCAAAATTATGTGCTTGGTAACCACATTAATGGTATAATAATTTTTCTCAAGTATCTGAACAACAAATGAGTTAAATCATTCTTTAGTGGTCATTTTTTAAGTGCACAATAATAAAAGGCACAACTTGTTCACAAAAGTCATTCAGAAATAATTTTCTCTATAAGGCCCTTATCTGCTGTTCACTGATGAGTGGATGTGATTTGAGGTTTTACTGCTCTTTCCGTGTTTTAATTTGTAGCTGCTAAACATAATGCATCCTTTTCTTTGTCATCCTTGCATTGAATTGAGATTTTTTGCTGTATGTAGTTAGAAAAAAATGTGAAACATGATTTATGTGAAATATTGTATAGTAAAAGTTGGTCTAATAGTAAAAAAATAAAATAAAATAAAATAAAATAAAATGGTCCAGGCTGAAGAGATGGCTCAGAAGTTAAGAGCACTGACTGCTCTTCCAGAGGACCGGGGTTCAGTTCCCAGCAACCACATGGTGGCTCACAAACATCTGTAATAAGATCTGGCACCATCTTCTGGCCTGCAGTCAATGCAGGTAGAATGCTGTGTACCTAATAAATAAATTAATTAATTAATTAATTAAAAAAATAAAATAAAATGGTCCAAGAGTAGGCCTCTGATCAATATTGATGGCCACTCTCCCGTGTCAGGGTGTACCAGTGACGTGCACAGAGGAAAGTGGTCAAGCACTCAACTGGTACACGTGGTTCATTATGCTGTTGTACCTGAGTACCTGACAACTTAGAAGCATTTTGAGCTATTGATGCTAATCATTATCCTTGGAACTAGAAGGCACAGGAGACTCATCTGAGAAAGGAATCTTACTGACTTTATGATTAGAATAAAACTGAGCTATGAGAGAGGTAAAGCCCATGGCCTGTTGGGGAAATGAAAGACCTGGCCAGAAAAACTATACAACCATGGTCCAGGAGTGTTCAAGGCGTGTTAGTGAGAAGGGAACTGTCACCTCCCAGTCACAGCTCTGATGAGGGCATGAAGCTATGTCTACCTATAGGAATATGGAACTGTTTCCTCCGGGAGTAGCCTGATGTTCCTCTTTAAGGGGTACAGCTCCAGAGCTAGGTAATGGGGACCCTGAGAGGGACTCATGCATCACCCTGGGGAGGGAAAATATTCTGGATAAACTGGGGGGAAGGGAATAAGGGGAGCAGGGAGACAGAAACAGGAGGGATCAAGGGGATCAGGATAGAGGAGTTGGGGGAGATGGAGAGCAATGAAAGAGATATCTGGGTAGAGGGGACCATTATAGGATTAGGGAGAAACCTGGTGCCAGGGAAACTCCCAGGACTCCACAAGGATGAGGATGACCCTAGCAATAGTGGAGACAGTGCCCAACCTGGCCTTCTCTTGTAATCAGATTGGTGACCACACTCATTGTCATCATAGAATGTTCATCCAGTAACTGATGGAAGCAGATGCAGAGATCCACAGCTAAAAACTGGGTCAAGATTAGGGTGTCCAGTTGAAGAGGGAGGAGGGATTATATGAGCAAGGCAGGTCAAGTTCATGATGGGGAAAACCAGAGACAGCTGAACCAAGCTAGCAGGAGCTCTTGGACTCTAGACCAATAGCTAGGGAGCCAACATGGGACCTTTCTAGTCCTTCTATATGTGGGTGACAGTGGTGTAGATTGGTCTGTTTGTGGGGTACCTAGCAGTGAGACCAGGATCTGTCCCTAGCATATGAACTGCAACCTATTCCCTCCCTGATGCAGGGGGAAGAGCTTGGTCCTGCCAAGACTTAATATGCCATGCTTTGTTGACTCCAATGGGAGGCCTTACCCTTGGGGGGGGGATAGGAGGGAGGGGAAACGGTAGTTGGTATTTAAATTTAATTGTGAATAAGAGAAAACACCCAAAAACACCTGTAGGAGTTGGGGGAGGTGGGGACTCAACATGCAGGGCTGGGGATAGTGGGATGGGGGTATAGTGGGATGGGAGTGAGTGGGATGGGGGGATAGTGCAGACAAGAGAGAATAGAGCAAGAGCTAAAGAAGTAGAAGGACGGGGCTGAAGAGATGGCTCAGAGGTTAAGAGCACTGACTGTTCTTCCAGAGGACCTGAGTTTGATTCCCAGCAACCACATGGTGGGTCACAACCATCTATGATGACATCTGGTGCCCTCTTCTATACACTGTATACATAATAAAAAAAAATCTTAAAAAAAAAAAAAAGTAAAAGGGGAAATGGGGGGTATGTGGGGAACAGATTAGGGTAGGAGCCTTGAAATGTGTAACAAGTACTTGTGAATGGAACCAGAGGAGCCTGGAGACTGGCATGGGCTTTGATATGATGCCACATACATTAATGGTTCCTTATGTCTCTTTCTGCCACAGTAAGGGAGGAGGCTCCTTTTGGTAGATGGAAATAGGTTTCACGACTTCCTGAGGAATGATGGCTTTCATCCAACTGGAAGAAATCCTCCGATGGTCCAGGTTGAACTGGGCCTAGAGGAGTTAGTGGGTCTGCCCCACTAAGGGTACAGGTAAGGTACCCTTAGGAACTGATACCTAACAGTATAGTTGGATATCTTGGGTATGACTAAGGAACAGCACAAGATGGGACTTTCTGACTTCTACAACAAAAAGTTAATCCACTTAAGCTGGTTCTAGTGGCACACACCTTTGATCTCAGCATTCAGAGAGCAGAGGCAGACTGATCCACAGAGCCAATTCCAGGCCAGACAGAACTGCATAGTGAGATCCTGAATCAAAAACAAAACAACAAAAACCACACACTATAAACTGTTAATTAGAAAAATGATTTATTTCTGCTCCTTTCACACATCATATTGTCCAGGAAACAGTCTCCCATATGTGTCTGAAATGGCAGAGTACCACACACACCGTTTAAAGGCAAAGCACCACTGGAGGAACTGACCAGTTGTCCAAGCATCTCGGCTCTCACAATACACTTCTCAATTTGCAGTAATTTCTGAAAATCAGAAATATCATGTCCAAAAGATAGTAAGAGGGCTGTAAAAAATAATCACTTTATTCAATACCAAAGTTTTAGAAATGGAGTATACTTTCTTTAGGAAATAAAAAAAAAATTAAAAAGAAAATGCCACTAAACATAGTTGGTATACCAGAATAGGTCATCAGAAAAAATACTGTAATGAATTTGTCTCTGATACCAGGAATTCGAGCCCTAGTTCTCGGATGCTGCTAGGGAGTCACTCGACGCTACTGCTTCGACTCTGCCCTTCACTCTTCTCCACATTGCACAAGGGAGTGGGCTCAGCCTTGAAAGCTTCATTAACAGGAGCCAATCCAGGATTCACTGATCTCTTCTCAAAAGGCACTAGCCCATCAAGTAGCCCCTGCAGAAACAATTCATAAACACAGAATGTGAACAGGAAACACCAATTCTGAAGTCCCCACTTACTATGAACCAAATGAGAACCCCAAAATCTCACTGCTATTCCTCACCACCACCCTTGATTCACACCAATAAGAATTTCCCATTGCGCTTCCCTCTCAAAGTAAAACATCACAAAGCAATATGCAAACACATGATTTGTTGTAGAATATTAGTCTAAGATGTGTTACATTCATTTATGCTGTGTAACATTTTTTAATGATGCAAAGATGTATTATACCTGCCTAAAATACCTAATTGGTCTAATACAGAGGTGAACAGCCATTAGCTAGACGGGAGAGAGAAACAGGCGGAGCTGGCGGGCAGAGGATAAATAGGAGGAGAACTCTAGACTGGAGAGAACAGAAAGTGACAGAGCAGTGAGAAGAGAAGAAGGACAGGAGGACACTAGGGACACACACCCAGCCACACAGCCACCCAGACAGACAGACACACACACACACACACCAGCCACACAGCCACCCAGACAGACAGACAGACAGACACACACACCCAGTCACACAGACAGACAGACAGACAGACACACACACACACACAAACACACACACACACAAACACACACACACACACACAGCCAGCCAGCCAGCCATGGATAAGGAGAAAGGTATATAGAATCGAGAAAGGTAAAAGCCCAGAGGCGGGGCTGCAGAGATGGCTCAGAGGCTGAGAGCACTGACTGTTCTTCCAGAGGTCCTGAGTTCAGTTCCCAACAACCACATGGTGGCTCACAACCATCTATGATGACATCTGGTACCTCCTTCATCTGTATACTTCTGTATACTGTATATATGATAAATAAATCTTTAAAAAAAGCCCAGAGGCAAAAGGTAGATAGAAAAACTTAAGAAAACAAACTAGGCTAAGGCCAAGCATTCAAAAGTAAGAATAAGTCATCTTTGTGTATTTATGTGGGAGACGAGTGGCAGGCTCCCAAAGAGTAAATACACACAACTACAACTACAATAACTAGACAGTAAAAGGCAAAATGAGGTCATTCTTTGGACTCTCAAAATTGTTTTAAAAAACAAAAAAACCTTTTTATGGAAACTAGCATGGACTACAAAGCCTCTCCCTCATCATTCCTTGATAAGAACTAGGAGAGCTAGGAATAGCATCCCTAGAGCTGAGCCCCCAGACTGCAGAGGTGTCCTGCCCCTATGGAAAGTATCTGGAAGGCAGTTACAGACTTCAGCTGTGCCCATGGATGACAACAAATTTCAAGGGGCTCAGACAAGAATTCCTTTCAGTGAAGCTGAGAGCCAGGCAAAAGCCCTTTTAGGAACTGGATGTGGTGCTCAGGTTCCAACCCTTTCCTCCTGCAATGCGTGCCTAAGTCTACGGAGAAGGGATGTACAGGATCAGAATAAAACTGGTAAGTGTTATACTAGTACCCACACCAACAAAAGACTGCACACGCCCTGTACTACTCACTAAGGCCTCCACAGCAACGTGCCCCGACCACTCACTGAGTAAGTCTGGCCGAACCTCACTCAGCTATAAGTGAGCTACTGCAGGAGGCCTGAGGATTCTCTCCTGGTAATAGGTAATCAAGCATGCTGAGTTTTTTCTCATGTGAAGTAGTATTAGATTTCACTAAGGTTTACTACAGTGGACACACAAACTTCAGGGTTTGATTTTCTCCTTTCCAGCTTCTAGCTTCTAATCAATGTGCAGATATTCAAGCTATTTGAATTTCACTCTTTCCTCCTACAGTTTCTGCCCAGCTAATGTACTGACAACTCTAACCTTATTCAAGCTGCCCTTCCCTCACATGCTCAGACTGAATATGCAGAAAAGAGCCCTGCATATGCATCCACACTGACTTAGAAGACCCCACAGAAACACTATCATAAAGTCTGATGCTTTCAAACAAAAACAAAACAAAAAAGTCATTTTACAGCACAGAAAAGGCTTTGGATGATTTTCAGCAAGTGTTCACAACAGGACTGCACAAGGAGGTACTTAGTGCCTGTTTACACTAGGGGGGCTCTTTAGAGACAGGTTCCTGTCATCTGCTGTGTGATGTGAATATGCACATCAAATCCCCATCTGCTGACAGCTAAATATTGTGGTATTCTTTCCTGAAGGCAGTGTATGATCCATGCTTGTGTGCAATAAACCTTAAGAAACACTAGGTGATGGGGCGCTATACTGGAGAAACGGTTTGACTGTTGAGAGCACTGACTGCTCTTCTACAGGACACAGGTTCAATTCCTAGCATCAACAAGCTGGCTCACAAGTACCATGGAACTCCAGTTTCAGGGAATCCAACACTCTCCTCTGCCTCCACAGGTACCAGACACACATGTGGTGCAGACACTTATGTGGGCAAAACACTCATAAACATAAAATAAAATACACTTTTAATTTTTTAAAAAACAAAGACATTAAGAAATATAAAATATGCTAAAGATACCAGAATCATTTTTGTTTTGGTGGAGAATCAAAGTAAATACCTTACAATGCATTTACCACGGCCACTCCCAGAATCACCTGGCCCTTCTTATAGACCGGATAATTTTGTAAGCCTTAGTTATTATATTCAGACTAATAAGAATTCTACCAACAAGTACAATCAAACAAGACAGAAA
This sequence comes from Sigmodon hispidus, assembly GCA_004025045.1. Taxonomy (NCBI): domain Eukaryota; kingdom Metazoa; phylum Chordata; class Mammalia; order Rodentia; family Cricetidae; genus Sigmodon; species Sigmodon hispidus. The sequence goes on along the minus strand of PVIH01000108.1, from coordinate 69,996 downwards.
AGACAGCAACTGGGGCCAGCAAATGGTCCAGTAGATCAGAGTGCTTGCTGCCCAGTCCAATGACTGAGTTCAATCCCAGAAACCAACACAGTGAAAGGGAGAGCCAATTCCACAAACTATCCCCTGACCTATACATGAGCCATGCCCCTCTACGCATGCAAATAAACTAAAAAAAAAAAAAAAAAAAAAAAAAAAAAAAAAAAAAAAAAAAAAAAAAAAAAAAAAAAAAAAAAAAAAAAAAAAAAAAAAAAAAAACCCAGAAGCAACCTTGAATATCTTTTCTTCTTTGGGGAGCCATTTCCTCAACCATCGCTAGGTCCCGTCTATACACTGAGGCAGGCACTGTGTGAGGTTAACACTAACAGGGGTTTCTCAAGTTTATGACACTTATAATCCTGGCCATTGTCCTAAAAGGGTACTGGGCTTGGAATGCAGCTCAGTGGAGAGATGAGGCTTTGGGGTCCAAAATGAATGGCTTCTCATTTTACACTTTTTAAAAAAGTATTTAATATGCATGTCATGTCACAGCACACATGTGGAGGTCACAGGAAACTCAAAGGCGTGAGCTATTTCCTTCTACCTGGTGAGTTTCAAGGATAGGGCTCAGTTCATCACTCAGCAAGGGAGACTTTACCTGCTGAGACATCCTGCCAATCCTATTCTCACTTTATAGCTAAGAGTGTGAGACTGTACGGGCAGTTAACCAGCCCTAACCACTAGCCAGAAAAGAATAGCAGAAGCAGCATTACAAAGCACCCCATGCCTATTCCACCGCTTTCTCCAGAGTCCTACAAACAACAACACTTCTCTTTTAGAAGCAGGGATGGTTTATTTATCTCTTTTTGACACTGTGGCCAAACTCCAACTTGAAATAGAACTTTTTTAGGATTGTTCCCAACAACAGTGCACATTATACCTGGTGACACACAGTCATAGTCTCTTCATCTGACAGTCTGGAGTACATTACTAACTTTACTGAATAGATCTGGGGTCTCAAACAAGTTCACTGAACTGATGTCCAGCCATTTCCTCTGCTCCACACTGTCCTCAGCACCTGTGACTGTCCTGTGTCACTGGCATGTTCTCTCTCATTTGTAAAAGCTGAGCACTGAACTCAAGATTCTACTTGCTGAAGTGACCTGCCTGCCACACTCTTCACAACATTAGTGTTTGGAATACAGCTCCAATTGTGAAAGCAAATGAAACAGATCCTCAAATACCCAAAAGGCTGCTACAGGGCCATCGGCCTTCTTCGGGCCAGGAGCGATCTGAAAGGCAATCCAAATGGTGGAGAGGAAGGAGTGGAGAACATGCTCCTAAGTACAGAGGCACAGCTGGATAACCCTAACAGTCCTCGGCCTGTGTGTCTGTACATGTCTGTCACTGCACTCTGTAAATATGCACAATTACTAGTCTCCATTAAAATAAGACTTTTATCAGAAGGGGTTATCTAATTCCTCAAATTACACAATAACTAGCTAAGTTGAAAGGGGGAAATAGGCTGAAATTAAAATAGCAGCACACTGATAACAAACAGAAGAGACACTTACATGGAGGCCATAAAGGAAAACTAGAAAGTAGTGCTATGTACAGATACAAATAGAAAAGCACCCTGAGGCAAAGAGGCAAAACTCTACTCCATGCTCACACTGTCCTGCTAGGAACAGGTACAAACCAAACATGGTAGCAGATGCCAGCACTCTGGGAAGCTCAGAAACCTGAGGCAGAAGAATCACTCAAGCTCATGAGCTTATAATCACATTGGTTAACACACTGAGATTAAAGCTCAGAAATGGAAAAAATATTCATCTGTAAGTGAATGAGGTAACAATAACATTTAAACACTTTAGAAAATGTTTCAATATTGTGGCAAACAAAGTCTGTCTGTCTCCTATCAGTAGGCTCCACCAGGCTACGGTGAATTATTTCTAACAGGGACAGCGAAGAAAACAAAAAGAAGCTGGAGTCCCTAAGGTTCACACAGGCGGCAGTGGTCCAAGGAGTCATGAGAAAAGGCTGCAGAGCCTGCAGAGGCACACAAACACTCCACTCACAAGGACTGTGAGACCGTCCATCCTGCCAGGACCAAGTCAGGGATAAGGCACAGGGATAAGCAGCCCCCCCCCCACAGGCATGTTCCAGGCAGTGAACTTATAAAACTCAAACACTAAAAAATTAGAATGGCTGGTACATAATGTTGTGAGGGTTTAGATGACAAATGTCCCCCATAGTCTTGGGCATTTCAACACTTTGGTCCCCAAAAGATGGCACTATTTGGACACGTGGGCTGTTGGAAGAAGCATGTCAGTGCAGGCAGGCTTTGAGCATTTGGAGAGCCGCACCATTTCCAAGTCTGTGTTTTAGTTCAGGACTCAGTCCCCCGGCTTCCTCCCCCAGCCAACATGCTCCACATGGACTCTTAACCCTCTGGAGCCCTAAGTTACCTTGGTCACGGTGTTTATCACAGCACTAGAACAGGATCTAATACACATGCTTCACATAGTTCTTCTTTTTTTTTTTTTAAACTTTATTTATTTATTTATTTGCTTTGGTGTTTGCCTGGAACTGGAACTACAGACAGTTGTTAGCTGCCATGTGGGTGCTGGGAATCAAACCCGGGTCCTCTGGAAGAGCAGACGGTGCTCTTAACCACTGAGTCATCTCTCCAGCCCCACACATAGTTCTTTAAAAATAAATTACATTACCGAATTATCTTTGTGTTTTGCTTGCCAGAGGTAAAATAAGTATATATGAAAAAATCTGGGGCTGGAGAGATGGCTCAGCGGTTAAGAGCACCGTCTGCTCTTCCAGAGGACCCGGGTTCAATTCCCAGCACCCACATGGCAGCTAACAACTGTCTGTAGTTCCAGTTCCAGGCAAACACCAAGGCAAATAAATAAAGAAATAATAAGTAAATAACGTTTTTAAAAAAAAAAAAAAGAAAAAATCTAATTCCAAATTAAACCCAAACTACTTGTTTCTTTAGTAAACTTTTCTAAATTTCAAATTAACAACTTCAATTAAAATTATAAACTGCTATAAAACCAATTTACCTTTCTTCTCAAAACATTTTAAATCTTCTGAGTTACAATAATCTCTATGGCTTCCAGTTTAGTTTTTTATGAGTCTCCTGAGTGTCTGAACACATGGGTCTTTGATTCTTGTGCTCTTAGGCTCTTTTCCTTCTACTGGTTAGTCCTATACAACTTCAATGCCATAGTTTTGCTTTATCTTATTTTAATTCTAACATTATCTCTTAGAAGCCTGTTCTTGTCTAATGAGACAGAAAGGGAAGGGATCTGGATAAAGAGGAAGGAGCCGAGAGAAGGGACACTGATATATTATGTGAGAAAAGAATCCATTTTCAATAAAAGGAAAAAAATCATTAAATAATATTACATTAAAAAATTCAGTCTTTCTCCTATCTTAAAGGACACCATTTTTTCCTTTCTAAGGTGTAAAGGGTTTTCTTCATGCAGACTGAAATCTGTATCGAAAACACCTGGGACTGGAAGTGTTTGGTATTTCCTTTTTCTTTTGTTTGGTGTATGACATATGTGTATCTACATTTGTATGTGTGTGCACATGTACAGGTGGGTGTAAAACTCAAAGGCTGGCTGGCCAGTGAGCTCCAGATGTAAGTCAGTCTCTGCCGCCCTGGTACTAGAATTACATACATGTAGGTTCATCCCAGGTCTTTACATGGCCATTCAGAATATGAACTTAGGTCTCACACTGATGTAACACAAGCTTACTTGCTGAGCCATCTCCCCAATGAGATTTCAGATTGTTTAATATTTGCATATATAATGAGATATCTTAGGGATGGACTCTGAATCTAAACATAAAATCCACTTATAGGAGCTGGGGGTGTAGCTCAGTGGTAGAGGACCTGACTATCCTGGTTAGTTTTAGGTTAACTTGACACAAGCTAGAATCATCTGAAGATCAGGTATAGGCAGGTCAATAGGGCATTTCTTAATTAGTGATCCATGGGGAGGGCCCAGCTCATTGTGGGTGGTGCTATTTTTGGGTTGGTGGTCTCAGGTTCTATAAAAAGCAAACTAATAAGCATGAGGGACAAACCCTCCATGGTCTCTGCATCAGCTCCAACCTCCAGGTTCCTGCCCACTTTGAATTTCTACCTTGGTTTCCCTCAATGGACCATAATATGTAAATGAAATAAACTCTGTCCTCCCCAAGTTGCTTTGGCCATGATATGTCATCACAGCACAGTAACCCCAAGACACGGCCTAACATAAACTGCCTCTGGATTTGATCTCTAGCACCACAATACTGAAACCCAAACCAAACCAATCATTTAGGTTATGTATCTTGTCCATGTATCCAACATATTGAAAGTAAATCTGAACATGGAACGAAAGTTTCATAGTGTAGCATTTTCCACTGTCCTATCATGCTGGCTGTCAAAAATCTTAGCTTTTCAGGTTAGAAACAAGCAACTAATAAATGAAAAAGCAGCAGCAGCTGGTGGCTTAAAAACCCTCGTTTTTGTGACTAATCCTACCGGAATCTGACATAGAAACCAAAAGGCATCTAGAGAAACTAGCTATGCAGGCAGTGCGGCCGAGATAACAGAACTAGACTTTCTCATGAATACTCACGGAGTAGCCAAGAAGATCTACTGACCTCAGTTTTGTTACAACTAGCTAGAACTTGAGGCAAGTCACAAATTTCTTTAGTTCCTGGACATTTTACATATTAAAATGCACTAGATTAAATCTATGAATTTATGTTATTCAAGTAATTATTACACCAATTCATAACAAAAGTTAAATTGCTTATTATACAACGTCTTTTACTTACGGCAATTTCATCCTCATGAACACTCTAGCCATGAAGAAGCTCAGCAGCACACAGACAAAGCCAATGAAGAGAAGAAGAAACCTATTGAGTTTTGGAATATTTGGTGCATTGGATCGGTCCAGGATTATGAAACCTAAACCTCCCATTGTAAACAGGAAGCTAGACGCAAGTCCTTCCATAATATACTGCCCGTTTACTCTGAAAAAGAAAACCACAGTACAGCAAATGAATGTTAATAGAAAATTAATTTTGCCCCTTTAGACTGAAATTCCTGTTTCTGCCTAATGCTAAGACAGTTTGTGCTAACATTTTATTCTTACTCTTACAACTATTTATTATGCCTTGGATATTCATTTGCTCATTCATTCAACAGGTATATTCCACATCAAATATTATTCTCAGTTCCTGGATATACAATAAGCAAAAAAACACCTGTCTTGGCTGGGAATATAACTCAGTGGTAGAACTTGCCTAGCTCAAGCATACTCAGGGCTTAACCCAAACACCACAAAAACAAACAAAAAAATAAAACTTGGTTATCGTGTAATTTACCTTAAATACAATTTTACAACATCAACTAACAGGTGCTGGAGAGATGGCTCAGGGGTTGAGAACACTGGCAGCTCTTCTAAAAGGTCCTGAGTTCAATTCCTAGCACCTAAATAAAGGGATATAGCGCCCTTTCCTGGCATGTGGGGGATACCATCTGGGGCATACCCAGATAGAGAACCATATACATAAAATAAATAAGCTATGGGGCTTTAAAAAAAAATCAGCTAACAAAACTAAGAAACCAATACACACTTTAGTTATTTTAAAAGCTGAACATCTTATGTGTATATCAACTTTAACTTTTCTTTTTTTTTTTTTTTTTTTAAACTTTATTTATTTGCCTTGGTGTTTGCCTGGAACTGGAACTACAGACAGTTGTTAGCTGCCATGTGGGTGCTGGGAATCGAACCCGGGTCCTCTGGAAGAGCAGACAGTGCTCTTAACCGCTGAGCCATCTCTCCAGCCCCAACTTTAACTTTTCAAAGTTATGTTATTTTAATTTCTATTGTACTTTTTTTTTAGTTTTTCAAGACAGGGTCTCACTATGTAGCTCTGGCTGTCTGGGAGCTCACTATGTAGACCAGGCTAGTCTTGAACTCAAGAGAGGTGCCTACCTCTGCCTCCCAAATGCTGGGATAAAAATTACACACAACTTCCTGAGTCTCTCTCACCTATAATTCCAGTTCTTAGGAGGCAGAAGCTGGTAGGTCTCTGTGAATTCAAGGCTAGCCAGGACTACATAGTGAGACCCTATCAGTAAGTAAGCAAGCAAATAAATAAATAAATAATATTCTATCAACTGCAAATAAATTTGAACTGTTTCTTGAAGTTATAATAATAAATTTCTCATTTCAAAGGGAAGCATTTTTAAAGAATGAATTCTTAACTAAGGTCACAGGACCCGGACAACCTCTCTAGCAATCTGTAAACCTTACATCAAATTTGTGTCTATGCTTATGTGTGGCTCTTCTTTTCTTTTTAAAATTTTATTAATTTTTACCGCTTCATGTATGTATGTATATGTTTAGGGGCGCACATGCCATAACATGCATGAGGAGGTCAGAGGGCAACTCTGGCTCCTAAGGACTGAGCTCACACTTAAGATGGGAATATAGTTATGTCGAATTCTTCGAAAAAGCAAATTTCTGTCAGAGATGGTTATCAACAAGTATTATAAAGAAGGTATATGATATTTTTCATCAACTAATTAACTTCACTGGTTTCAAGCAGAGGCCTAGAGAACTGTCTTCCTGTGGTTTATCAGCTATTCTCCTCAGTGGAGAATGACTATCTTATTTGGAAAAAAACAAGCCCTGTTCTCTCCTTTGGAAGCTTCACTAATGTCTCAGGGACACAAAGTACTGGAGAAAACAACCACATACTTAATTTCTCCTGTTCTTGTAGCTTCTACACACGGGCATTGGTAAGTCAGGGGCACACTTCAGAACCATTGGGTAAGTCTCTAACCGAAGTGCCTTTATTTTAATAGGGCCAGTTGCAGGTGGCTGGGGATGGGTGCAGATCGAAATATGAAGATTGGCTACTGCAAATGGAAAACCAGAGCCTACTACTATCAGTTGACAGTTCATTCTGGAAATTGGTTGACTTTGGTGAATCTGATTTCTTCATTCTCTACACAAATATATCTCTTACCATTTCTCACTAAACAGGGACAACCCAGACTACATTGTTTTTCTTTGGGACTATAGAGTATTATAAGCAAACATAAACCAAATTTGCTGAGGAATGGATCTTTAGTATTTAAAAGTTACAGGATTCTTTGCAAGGAAGAGAATGTGGTAGTCCCTACCTTTGGGATGGAATGAATATTGGAGACTATGCCTGGGCAAGAGACATTTTGTGATGTGATTTCCTGAGCCATGGATGAGATCTACTAGGTGGTCAGGAATGGCGCTCGCTCTTCAGGTGCTGGCTGTCTGTATCTAAAGGCCTGTGTGTGACCCTTTCCTCGGCTCCACGTAGCTGGGCAATGTAAACCCTCCTTGCCTAGTGACTGAAAAGCGGCTCCTAGGTCTGGGCAATCCTTACTTATCCCTCCTTGCTTTTAACTTATGTAAATGTCTGGAGAATCCCCCGTGTAAAATATAGTGAAATTATTGTATATAGTTTCTATTAAATGTTAAAATGTTATGGAAATGTAAAAAAAAAAACTAACTTCACTAAAAATTACAGATTTTTTAAAAAATAAAAAATGTAATATCACTCCAGATTTCATTAGAATGCTGTTTCACTGATGAAATGAAAATCATAAGGTCTCAAAATTATGTTTTTTATTTAACAGTAACATTCAGGGGTCTATAAATATCTGTTCTAAAGTGCCCACAGAACTATCATAAAGTCACTCCCTGCTTACACACGAGGCCCCAGATTTGATCTCCAGTGCTAAATAAGCACCTCACCCATAGGACACATGATTTATGTCACACTTACTCAGCTTAAGAACAGCTATAGATAATATATTAGGTACTCCAGTGGTACAATCAGTATATAGTGTTTATATGGTAATATATAAATGGATTTATAAATTCATTTCAATAAAACGTTACCAAAATTTTGTTGTTTTTGGAGAGCCAGAGTCTCACTACTGACCATAAGCTCACTATGTAGCCCAGGCTACCTAAACCTAGAGACTCTCGTGCTGGAGTTATGAGCAGGTGCCACCTGTATCATTAGGTGATGATAATGCTGTATCATTAGGCATGGCCCAGCATCCTTCTTTCTCATCATCAAGTTGTTTAAATGCTATCGTTTACCTGTAAGCCAAGAAAGCTACTGGCCTCTGATGTCCGTGCTCATCAGTCATCGAGCCAACACTTGGGGGCTCAACAATAACATCATAGATTATTCCTGAATAAAAAAACAACAGTTCAGATTAGATTTCTCAGTTTAAAAAATAGGACTCAAGTTTTCATTGCCTTTAATTACATTTAAATAGGACTTATTTACACATAAGTAGGGCTGCTTTGATTGTATTATTATAATCAAATCAGATCCAGTTAACCCTTTAATCTTTGGATAAACCATTTTAGAATGACACCTAACAAAAATTATCTCTCAAAGAGGTGACAATTTCACAAAGGAAATTTGTATTAACACACGTTAATACTCGAGAATAACTCCACAATAAGGAACACTTAATACTAAGGATCTACTTTAGCACACAAAATAAAGCCACATATCCATGAATTCATTTCTGTAAATTGGGAGAGGCCTAAAGAAATTTCTTACTTTTTTTTGGCTAGTTGAGAGTTCTCACTCTGTAGCAGAATCTGTCATAGAACTCACTATGTAACCCAGGCTGCCGCAAATGTGCTGCTCTCCTGCCTCAGCCTCCTGAGCGCTGGGCTAACAGACTTACTCAGCCAGTGATCATTAATGTCAGCCCCAGCATTTCACAATTTAATCATGACCATTAATGTCCAGCAACATTCTCAACTTCACTGTGGGGATACATTCTCTTACCTCCTCACTGTTCTTACACAGCCTCACTCAACTCCAGCTTTTCCTATGCAATAGGCCTGTCTTCCACCTGACCAGAGGATCAAAGAATTTCTGTACCTTCTCCCTGTCAAATCTACAAAGCCTTGTACCTCATTCAGTCTTCATTCAGCTACATGAGGAGTCCCCCCTCCTCCTGGACCCCATCCCCTCGGGGACTTCATTCCTTTGGATATCTCCTCAGCCTGTCTTTTCAAGCTCTTTCTCATATCAACCCTTCACTTTCTTAGAGCCTCCTAATATCCTGTTTCTGCCTTTCTTTTTTTAAAAAAAAAAAAAAAAAAAAAGATTTATTTATTTATTTTGTGTACAGTATACAGAAGAGGGTACCAGATTTCATCATAGATGATTATGAGCCACCATGTGGTTGCTGGGAATTGAACTCAGGACCTCTGGAAGAACAGCCAGTGATCTTAATCTCTGAGCCATCTCTCCAGCCCATTTCTGCCTTTCTTAAACACAGTCCTGGAAAGAACTAAGCCAACAAGCCCTACATCTATTCCAGCTTCTGCCACCCTCAACAGTGCTGAGATTGCCCATGACCTCCAAGCTGTGGCCTCCTGGTCCCACAATGGTTGAGTCACTGTCTTCCCAGAAACACCTGGTCCAGTTTACAACCTCACTTCCTTAAAAGCAAACAAAACCGGCCAGATAAAAGACTAATAAAACCACTGCTACCCAACCCAGCACCATAACCTAGGCCTTGGCTGTCTTAAGTTGCAGACTGGGTCTAATACAACTAACTGTGATGATGGAAAAAAGAAAAAGGCCACTAGTCAAAGATGTGTGAACAGCATTAGCTCTGGATTGCATGTGTGCTCTACAGCCTTAGTACTGAACTCATCACATCTCCACTATGCAATGACAAAAACACTATCTAAAACACCTGAGCTGTTTCCACATTATTGTACCCTATGAATTAATAGGGTTTTTTTTTTACCTTATATTAATATACACACAAAGATTGCTCTCCTAAAAGCATGTTGTTCAGTATCAAATTAGTATTGTTGGACTGTATTATGGTTTTTTTTTTAATTTGTTTGAGTTTCTTTAAAAATTGTTAAATGAATGTAACTTCAAATTAGGGCAGAACTTCCAACAATTTCCAAGATGGTCCCAAACATGTTTTCCATTTCACACTATATATTCTCAGCACTGGCAATCATAAACTCAAAATATTAAACTCTGAAGGTCGCTACACTGAGGATGTTCTAGATCCTGCAATATCAAATACTCAACAAAGATTCCATTCTTTATGCGAAGATAAATAAGTGCATCTATTTCATTAGAATGTGAATTTCCTTTCAGTTTTAAGAAACAGTACAATTGTATGTGTACTACACTACTGTAAAGTAAGTTTATGTGTTACTATCAGTAAAATTTTGATATGTATTTTATATACTAATTTTACACAACCAGGGTTGTGCAAAAATTTCTCATGCTAAAATAAATCAAAAAGGAGGAGAAGTTTAACCTTACTGGTCTCCTGGTCTTACATTCTGTCCATATTTTTTTTTTCTTTCCTAGTATACCCCTTCTAAGTATTCACACTCAGGATTACAAGTCATTTCTTCAGGAAACACACCAGAATGGAAATGGTGTTTCCAACTGTTATCGTCAATGACACTCTATGTAGCAGGAAGCAATTGTGTGGTATTTAATATGTCTCAACTACATTCTAAGGAGGGCAGAGTAATTATATTTTGTTTGCTGCTACCACAGCACTGAGTCAACAGAAACTCAGTTAACATTTGCCATGCTCAGCATCGCTGTTTATGTATGAAGGTATACTCAGTTTTTAGAAGGCCGTCCTTTCCAGGGGCCAAATAGTAAATGTACAAGATGTGGCCTTGACCACTACCAGTGTCCTTTCCACTTTGACCCAGTGGTTAGAGTAGAGAATTCCTGCCCCCAACCTCATTTACAAACACTAAAAATAAAGGTCAATATAAAGCTGAAGCTTCTAGGAAAACTCTGTCTCCAAAGGAAATAAGAGTTAAGAAACAGACTGGCAAGAATGAAGACCAAATTTTTAAAAGCCAAACGCATTGTTTCACTTATTCAGTAGTCACTGTTTAATGTGTTGAGCAAAATTTAATGCTAATGACACACCAGTTCTTTTTTTAACAAAAAAGTATTAAAGTGACATTTAGCATGTCTGTTAATGTAAGCTAGGCAGAAAGTAAAGTTACTACAGTTAAAGACTGTTTTCTACCTCTTCAAAGCCAAGTAGTATGTATGAAACAGCAATCATATGGTCACCGCCATCCCCCAAAAATTGCACCGAACTTGCTAACTTAAGATCTTTTTAATTGTGTGAGTTAAGTACACTATGGAGTAAATCCTGGATCTGGCGTTGCAAAGGCTCTGAAGACTGGAGACAGACTGCCAACTCACCAGTAGGCAAGGCCACACCCCTTTGCATTTTCCACTTAAGGGACTGGGTGACAGATAACTAAAAAGCAGCACTTTCCTTGAGTCCCAACTTCGGTCCTCTAAAACACATCACCTTTTTTGCAAGGCTCAACTCCAATCTCACGTATTTCTCAAACACCCTGGTTTCTATAAATTCCTTTCTCATTCTTGTGACCGCAAACAAAGCAACCTCAAGACCTCAAGCTTTCTTCCAAGATTCCAAGGACACCAAAATAAGTTTAAAAGTCCCACACCTTCTTGATCAACCGCGTAAATAAAATGAATCGAATATGATATCCCCAAGACCCCGATCAAACAATCTGTAGCAAGTCATAAAAAGAACAAGATATTCAACTCGGCTCTCGGGATGGAAGCCTAGACTGAGAGGACAGGCAAAGAGAACCGGACCACTTCTCTCCAGGATAAGGCGTGAACTGAGCTCCGCTCAGCCTGCAGACCAACACGAGCTCAGCAATGCTCTCCAGGAGCCAAGCTCCGCGGCCAGGCGCCTGCGAAGCGAGCAGCCCGCGAGCCCACCGGACCCATCACGGCCGAGTTACCTCCGGTAATGAGGAAGTAAGACACCACCACCAGGGCGTACACCGTCATGGCCGACGGCATGTGCACCCAGGGCGGCTTCTTCAGCTTCAGGTTGGGGCATTCAAGCACTAAGAATGGGACTCGGTACAGAGTCTCCATGTCGGCGGAGGGAGGGACAGGGATGGAGCCTCCAGCCTCCCGCGCCGCCCGGAAACACGCCCGCCGGCCCTGGCTCCCGCGCGTGCGCACCTCGAGGAACGCAGGTCTGTAAAGGTCAGAAATAGATAACCCATCCACTGAAGAAAAGAAGACACTATACCGAGTTGCTAAGGCATATATTCAAAGATAATAATATAGAAATTTAATTAAGCTTGAGTGAGAGTCAGACGCTCTTTTCTTTACTGAAAGATAGGTTGGATATTTTGCAGCTTCCAGGACCTGCAAGGCGTCCTACGTGGCCAAGCCAGAGAAGTGGAACGATTCTCCTCCCTCTGCCCCGCCCACTTGTGACGACACACTTGAGCTGATTGGCTGCTGGAAACTCTGGGTTTGCAGAGCGCTGGCTGAATGGGAAAGTTACGAAGTGTTGGAGGTTCCCACGCAGGGGTTTGAAAAGCTTCTTTACGCTGTATAGCGGTACTAACAATAATAACAAATGTCAAAATAGAATATTATCCTTTAAAAAAATATCCAGCTTATGTTTACCATAAACTGTGACAGCACAAAGCATTATTCTGAACGGATTTGTAGTTCTCACCTCTTGGTCTCCTCAGTCACCCGTGTGTTGGTAAATCGTAAATATCATTCAAAAATCTTGATGTCATTCTGGTTTCTCACTTTAGTTTCCTGCTTAGCGGGCCGCTGGCTTCGGCAGCAAAAATACTAAAACTGGGACGAAAAATACTACCACTTGGCTATAGGTATCCTGACAGTGAATCAAATGTAAGTAAAAGAGTACTCTACTGGCTAAAGGCAGTAATCCTGATCAACCAAGGGGAAAACATTGCTATTATAAAACAGCCAAGAGGAAAAATATATCTCGAACACCGAATCTCTCTGAGGTGCGTCCTGATTTCTGTATCTGGTGATTAAAAGAAACAAACAAGTCAATAGAGGCAGAAATGTTAGTGGCTTCAGATTTTAAGATTTGGGCTACAGCAGAAATGAGGGAAGTAAAACCAGCTACTACTGGTTGCTATGAGCAAAAAGAATATGGAATGAGGACAGGCAGAAATAGTTATACTAACTGTGCGAACACTGCGAGTTACTACTATTCTTCCTTATTCTATTATCATTATTATTATTATTTTTTTAAACTTTATTTATTTGCCTTGGTGTTTGCCTGGAACTGGAACTACAGACAGTTGTGAGCTGCCATGTGGGTGCTGGGAATTGAACCCTGGTCCTCTGGAAGAGCAGTCAGTGCTCTTAACTGCTGAGCCATCTTTCCAGCCCCCCATTATTATTATTATTATGGAATTTTTTGAGAAATAGTTTCTCTGTGTAGCTCCCGCTCTCCTGAAACTCTGTTCTGTAGACCAGGCTGCCTTTGAACTCACAGAAATCACCTGCCTCTGCCTCCCGGGTGCTGGGATTAAAGGTATGTGCCACTATCACCTAGCTTATTCTTCCTTAGTTTAATATTCTATTTTATGCAATACTTTTTTTTCTCTCTTTCTGCCTCCTCCTCTACTACATGTAAAATAAGATGTACTAATAACATTTAGCCTTTCACTGCTATATGAAAAATAGCAAAGAAGGAAAAGAAATGATTATCATCCAAAAATGGATGGAAGGAGTTTTTTGGTTTTGTTTTCTCTCTTGGGGTAGGGGAAAAAGCATATTTGAGTTTTATAAAAGAAGACTGCATTTCGAGGAGAAGCATGATATTGCTGTGAAAATTAAGTATTGTTCTAAAATGTATATATGGATGCCAAGTTAGGCTGTAGCCTACTTGTATTTTAGTAACTCATGAAGCTGAAGATCCTTCTCACTGCAGAATTATTTTTGCTTTTTTTTTTCAACTTTTTAATTAGGTGCTAGAGTCAGACCTAGTGCTTGCATATGCTACTCCGAGTTAAACACCAGCCCACTGTACAGTTCTTAGTGTGGGCCACAAAAAGTATCATTAGTTTTGAGAGACATTACTTTTTAAACTAGGAAATAAAATGTCCACTTGACCTTTATTTCTAAAACTTTAGCAATACTTGATGGAAAGTAGATGAATTGGTTGGGTGATAGTGGCATTAATTATAATCAATATTCCCAGCATCAAAGAGGCAGAGGCAGGTGATCTCTGTGAATTCGAGGACAACCTCGTCTACAGAGTAAGTTCCAGGACAGCCAGGACTACACAGAGAACAGAGAAACCATGTCTAGGGAAAAAAAAAAAAAAGAGAGAGAAAGAAAGAAAGGAGGGAAGGAAAGAAGGAAGGAAGGAAGGAAGGAAGGAAGGAAGGAAGGAAGGAAGGAAGGCTGTTATGTTCAGAGCTCGATTCACAGAGAGACCACTGAAGCCAGAAATGTCCAGAATGAAAACAGCAAGGTTTATTGGCAGCATAATACAAGCCAGACAGGGAACATACTTCAAGCTTCTGTGACAACAGAGCAAGAAGTAGCTGCTGTCTTTGGTTACAAGGGGATCTTTTATAGGCAAACGTTACAACAAAATTGGTTGCTTGGAGACAAGGTGCTGACGTGCTACTGATTGGCTCGTACTTAGGGTCTTTCTGCCCCAGAGTATCTTTGAACTTCACCTGAATGGACCCTACCAGGACGCTACCTGGGGTGGCTGGTTTTTCCCAGAGCTAGTCAAGCGAGAATCTATTCCTTTCCCAGACCTGGACTGATGTCTTGGCTGATCTCCCAGAGCTGGGCAGGTATTCTTCTTTCAGAACTGGGGAGGCCCCCTGCTAGGTCCATTCTTTTTGGACATGTTCTTTTCCCAGGACTGATCAGGCATGACTATTCTTCTCCCAGAACTGAGCGGCACTCCCTCTTCGCCAGAAATGAGAAACTAAACCTTAACTTTTTATAAACTAGCTACTAGAATGCCAAGTGGGATTTCTTGAGCTAAGTTTTCTCTCTTCACTAGCCAGGGACATCCTGTGGGTTCTTGGAGGCTTCCCTAGCATCTGACCTTTTTCCAATGCCACAGTGGCGTCCTCTATCAAGATCTCCATCTCTTTTTTCTCCCTCATAATTGCTCCTCTCACTCAACCATCTCCTTCTCTCATGATTTGTTCCCACCTCTCCTGAGTCACTACCCGTTATGATCCCAATTTATTCAGGAGGTCATCTCTATTTTCTCTTCCCAGGGTGATCCCTGGATATCTCTCTTAAGTTCCTTCTGATCCCAAGCTATTCAGGGGTTGTGGTTTGTGGCCTCGTTACTCTTTGCTTTTTGTCTAAAATACACTTATGAGTGAGTACATACCATGCCTATCTTTCTGGGCCTGTGTTACCTCACTCAGAATGATACTCTCCAAATCCATCCATTTGCCCCCCCCCCTTTTTTTTAACTGTTATCTTTGCTTTGTGGACATTGTGAGCATGCTCTGAAGACTCTGGCCTGATCTCATGCACTTTCCTCCCTACCCCTACAGAGCTGGGATCACTGGTGGTTCGGTGGTGTGCTGTTCACCATTTATGCCTCCATGCATTCCCCACACATTTATGGGGTAGGTAATGGAGACAAGCTCTCTCCTATGTGCTGGTGCCTTCAAAATAACCAGCTCATGACTGTCAGCCTCAACAAACTGTTTTATAGCCAGCTGCAGATGCACAGGCCTATACTCATGGCACTCAGGAGGCTGAAGCAGGAGAATTGTAAGTCTGACCAGCCAAAGTAGCTGTTGTACTAGCACAGAAAGAAATTCACATATGGTTGATGCATCTGAGTGTGGTGTGGAGCCAGTGGGGTGGAGCTTTTATTGTATTGGATTTTTAAATTATTTTTTTAAGGTTTTATGTTTGTTTGGTTGCTTGGTTAGTTGGCTTTTTGAGAAAGAGTTTCTCTATGTAGAAGCTATCCTGGAACTCTGTAGACCAGGCTGATCTTGCATTCAGAGATCTACCTATCTTTGCCTCTTGGGTGCTGGGATTAAAGGTGTATGCTACCAAATCAGCTTTTTTTTGGAAGGGTCATTTGTTTGGTTTGGTTTTGTTTTTTTTGAAGAGTCATAGACTTCCTTTTGAAACTGGAAAACAACAACAGCAAAATCTATAAACCCTTTCCAGGAAAAAAAAATGCTCACAGAAACCCACTCCATGAAGAATATAATTATGGACATTTCACAGACTAAAGTTAAAAGAGAAGGAAGAGAGCTGCAGGTGGACACCTGGGGACTCACACACACTCAGAGATGAGGAGGATGCTGTGAAGTTAACACAGAGGATCAAAGGCACAGACACACAGAAGTGACAGAAGAGAGTTTCCACATGTCAGATAAAGTGAAATAGAAAGAAGCCACTGCATTTTGACAAATGGCCATTGCTGACCATTAGCCATTGAGCATATCAACTACACAGTATTGTAGTGGTTAGAAAACAGATCTGCATCCTTAATAGGCAACCTGTGCTCATGAATACTTGGTAAATTAATCCATTGACTCCAGTAACACAGTGACAGAATCGGATTGAAGAATGGGAAAAGGTAGATAGAAACTTTAAAAATAATGATTTTAAGTGATTAATGAGCCAGGTGTGGTAGCACATGCCTTTAATCCCAGCTCTTGAAGGGCAGAGACATGCAGATCCCTGAGTTTGAGATCAGCATGGTCTACAGAGTTCCAGGACAGCCTGGGCTATACAGAGAAACTCTGTTCCAGAAAAAGAGAAGAACACAATGATAGTGAGGTAAATGTGAGTGGTGCCTACCTGTAATCCCAGCATGTGCAAGGGGCCATCAAAAGTTCAAAGCCTGGGCTGGAGAGATGGTTCAAAGGTTAAGAGAACTGACTGTTCTTCCAGAGGTTCTGAGTTCTGAGTTCAATTCCCAGCAACCACATGGTGGCTCACAACCGTCTATAATGAGATCTGGTGCCCTCTGTCTGGCCTGCAGGCATACATGGAGGCAGAATGTTGTACACATAACAAATAAAAAATAAATCTTAAAAAAAGAATTCAGAGCCTATATTTAAATATATAAACACAAACGTGGTCAGTTTTTGGTCGAAAAATAACTATATACATTCAAAATAAAATCTTTTCCGAAAAGCTGGTGAAATTCAAATAACCATTTGAACTTTCCACTTGTTGTTCTTTTCAGTGGCCACGGAGAGGCAGCCTTTCTCTTTTCTAGGATTCCATCATGTACCATTCAACTCTGGCCAAAACATATTTTTGATATACCTAGAGATTTGTCAACTGTGTTCACAAGCATACTAAAAAGACAAACTTATTTTTTAAAAACTTGCCTCGATGCTATGATCAAATAAGTGCAATTAAATATAACATAAATAGAAAAGGCTGCTTCCTGGGGCATTCAAGCATATCTTTAAAATGCAAATGGTTTACTCCTTTAAAGATGAAAGAAAAATCTCCTGAAAGCATCATTTTCAGATGAATAAAATATCAAACCAAAGATTTTTTTTTTACATATATCTAGTTGCCTTGAAATCATATCTGCTTATAAAAATTTAAAAATGAGATTGGTGAAATTTGGGCAACTGAATATTTTTTACAAAGACTAATTCTATTAATCTTTTAATACAATACATCTTTTAATTAACATGCAGGAACCCAGATGGTGGAAGGAGAGAGACAACTCCCACAAGCTGTCTTCTGACATCCATGTGTATGCTGCATGCTGCAGCATGCATGTGCTCACAGGCATGCACACATACACACCAAAGTCATTAAAACATGGGATAAAAACCTGACAGTGAATGACATCTTCTACCATCTGTTCCCTCTCCCTATTCCTTCTTTTCAACGTGACCAACAGTAATGGATTCTTCTGACTGAGCACTATCTTTTCAAGGCATACTTTACCCCCAAGGTTAGCAATAGCATCTAAATGAACAGACTTTAATCTTTTCAAAGAATTTGAATTAAAACCCAGATTGCAATTTCACTGCACATGTGAAATATGGCAATGTCCTCAGAACTAAAAAGTCCTTGCAAATGGGTGGCCATACCACTGCCATTCTCATCAACACCTTTCAGAGATGCGGGGAAATCAAAGCGCCTTCTCACCTCCAGAAATGATCTTCCCAGAGGTTAAGAATTTGGGGTGCATCTGAGCTGCTGATGCTGCTGATGGCTAGAAGCCTTGAGCAAAGAGCCTGTCTCCAGGGCTGTCAGCCAGTCCTTCCAAACACACTGAAGTCTATTAAACAACATAGATAGAAACAAAACAAAACTATTCTGGCTGAAATGACGAAGGACCCTTTAAAGCATTGCTTTGGCTGTGCTTACGTGCACTGAAAAGAAAAAAGATGTTTTATATATATTAAATGAAATATCTAACTTTTTAAGAATGCCGTAAAATATTTCCATATGTACATTATATCAAAGTACTTTCCCTCAAGTTCAGTTGAAAGGGAATACCCAGAACATTAGGCTCATCAGAATAGATGTCTCCAGTTGTGGTTTTCAGATGCTGTAATGAAATGTGCTTCTGCCCAGAACTAATCAAATACAGCTTGGCACTTCAACCTCGTGTGTGTGTGTGTGTGTGTGTGTGTGTGTGTGTGTGTGTGTGTGTGTTTCCACAATTCCTTACAAAGACACACAACATGGTCATTTTCCTTTAATCATTCAGAGAGAACTCCTCTGACCACACAAACTCAGACATGGACAGCAGAAGCCATTTCACTAAAATCTGCATTATCTTCTCCATATTTATATTCAGATGACGGAGACAGAGAGAAGGTAAGAAATGTATTTAGAATCATCTAAGGGTGATGAAAATCTTTTTCATCAAACAATTACACATATTCCCATCTTTGTGAAAGATAGTCCAAGATCCAGGTTGACGAGAGTGTGCTTAAATGCAGGTTTGGGGCCCAATTTTTAGAGATTCTGATGGAGGGGATTTTTACTTGAGCTCAGGAATCCCTGTGTTTTTTGTTTTTTGTTTTTTTTTAATCTTAGTTTTTTGGTTTTTCAAGACAAGGTTTCTCTGTGTAGCCCTGACTGTCCTGCAACTCACTCCATAGAGAAGGCTGATCTTGAACTCAGAGATCCACCTGCCTCATGATTGACTTCCTGAATGCTGGGATTAAAGGAGTGTGCCACACCACACCCAGCTTAGAGTCTCATTACTTTTAATTATGCTGTGTATTAAATTTGTTTTTTCTGTAGTTTCTGTCTCCGGTCAGCCCCCTCTTCCCTACGAGTCCCCTTTACACATTCGTGTCATTTGCTCTGTGCTGTGTCCACGGAGTTTAGCCTGGGCCTTTTCTGGACAGTGGGGTTAGGAACTGTTCATGAATACCTGGTGGGCTCACCTATGAATTTGTAGCTGAGGCAGTGACTGTAACCTCCAGAATCCACCATAGTTCAGCAGAGAGGTGTAAGGCTCTGTAAGTCCTTCCAAGACCAGCAGTTGGCCCTGTCCTTTGCAGGCCTAGGGAGGGCCACTCACCTGCTGTGGGATCCTGAGTGCAATGGCTGTACTGAGACACACAGCTTTTCATAGACCCATCCATGCCTGCCTTTCTTCCTTCCTTTCTTTTCTTTTTTCCATCTCCTCTTCCCCAGGCCTTCCTTAGATGAGATGGTATAGATGTATCTTGTTGGGGCTACACATTCCACTGTCCCTTAAGGAACAGTCTCCCCAGAAAATTCCTAAAGTCAATCTCCCAAGTGTAAAACTGGACCACATGGTCAAGTTCAGACTTATGAAATGCAAAAGGGAAGTTCAGGTGGTGATCCTCCTGAACTTGGAGTCCTGGTGTCTATTTTTTTAAAGATTTTATTTCTTTCCATTTTTTCTTTTTGTTTGAGTGTTTTGCCTATATGTATGCATACATGGACCATGGAAGCTGGAAAGGAGCATCAGATCCCCCGAAACTGGAGTTACAGGCACTTTTTGGTCACTGTGTGAGAGCTTTTAACTGCTAGGCCATCTCTTCAGCCCCATGTTTATACTTAAAACAGGAATGTTCTTGCATACTCGCCCATTTCTTTCTGTTGTGTGTGTCTCAATGAATAGGCAGTGCTTGGCTTTCAACAGACTGATTTACCAACCTCACCTGCTCTGCTTTCTCTAGCAGAGACTCAGCTTCCACATCACCACTAGGAATTATAAAATACAAATAGTTCTTGAGGAAACACATTGGTTTATACTCACACATGTTTGATGTCAGGTGTGTTCTGAGTTTAGGTTTATAAAGAGAGGTGAGAAGGGAACCGGAAGTAACCTATATTAATTACCAACTGAAGAGCAGGTGTGTTTATTCTTATATAATCTTGGAAAAAATTTCGTTTTTATTTAGAATTTTCATAAAGCACAAATTTGAAGTGACTTCTCAAGGCTAAATGAACAAGCAAGGGGAGCCTGTGTTTTAACCACTGCACCATGTCCCACAACTCAGTGTGTGGAAGCAGAGCACCACAGGGACCCAGGAGAGAGGGGAGGCTTTGAATGCTTCTGAAATTCTCCTCAGAAGCAGTGTCAACACAGTGACTAGCACACACACAGTACCCAGCTAATGTTTGCTGAATGAATGAACGTGAGTATTCCAAGTCATCAAAGGAGCTTTCTAAATCTTAATGGGCTTAAAACCCTTTGATGTTTTCCAATTGCCAAGAGTAGAGGTTTACAAACTCGTAAAAAAGCAAAGAACTCAGGAGTCATGATGCTCTTGGCAAAACATGATAGACTTTTATTTCATGCTACTAACAAATTTATCATTAATCAGATTTTGTGCAAACAATATCTAGCACCAAAGAATTTTTTTTTAAATGTAAATCAAGTTTAGCCACACACACTTACATTTTTATTTTACTCTTTTACATTGGGGAATCTCAGATTACCTGGCAAGAGATCAAAGTTTCATGGACTATTACCTTTTTCCCACATGTTAGATTTCTCCAGATTAAAATTTAGAATAAAATTATAATCTCCCCTAGTTTTACATAGTGGTTGCATTCTTAGAAATTTAGGTATTTATTAAAACCATTCTGAAAATGCTTTGTGTGCCTTTATTTACATGGAGTCTACCATGGCCTAGTTAATAAACAACATACATAAAAAGCTAATTGGATGTTGGAAAGTCATGGCATAGGACAATTTGGTTGGTAGGACTGACCTGTGCATTCTGTAAGAGTCCAGCTAATTTCCCTAAGCTGTCACAGGTGCCATCCTAGCTGGAACCATTGGCTAAGCTGATCTGCCAAGAGCTAGACCTGAGCTCCCAGGGGACACTGGTGCGATCATGCCAATGCTTGAGCCCCTTACAGTGAGAGCTTAGAACACAGCAAATGTCCATTCACCACCAAGTCAGGGGAATTTGTCAAATGGGAGACTGTGGAGATCACTACTCCAAACTCCCAAGGCAAGCGGCTGACCCAAGGAGATGGACAGAGTGGCTGAAGTAACACTATATTCCAGGCCTTTGTGCTTCAAGTAAACACTATCTTCATTCTAGCTGAGTTCTTCAGACGGGGAGTCTTTGCAAGGTTACCCAAAGATAGCCCAAAGGGGTCTTGGAGGATTATCAGTTTTAAAGAAAGCAATTTTTAGATTTTCAAATTCCACAAAGTGTTTTTGAGAGCTGATTTACCCAAGAAGATGCCATGTTAATTTTTCTTCCCATCCCATCTTTTACAACTGTTCCACTTTCCTTCTATTTTACAGAAGAAAGGAAACCACAAACCCATCTGATGCTCCGTGGTGAATTGACTGGAGACACACAGTTTGAGGGCAGGACATGAATAATTTTGCATCCAGGATCAGCACAGCTGCTTTCAGGCACTGTAACTCTGCTGCCTTCCCATTCTCTCAGGAGCCAGAGACCCAGAAGTGCCTTGACTGCAGGACTCAGGAATGCAGGACAACACATTTACATAAGTCCTATAAATCATGCCATTGAGTGGTTCAGAAAGATATGTTCTATCCTGCCACTTGGATATAGGTGTTGAAGGTGGGTCTGATATTAGACTCCTAGAAGTCTTTAGATTTCACTGTCCAAACATAGCATTACAGATACAGTTCGTTCCCTGTCTAGCCCTTATTTTCTCAGACTTCTGGCTGTTTCTACCTTGAAGGGCCTCATTTGCAGATGTGTGGATAGTTTAGCACACACCCACACTCATTCCTACCTTCCTCAAACACCTACAGGCAGCCTTCAGGTGAGTACATCAAACATCCTTCCTTGAGTAGCATTTCAGAAAAGAGGAACACACCATGAATGGGTTTAGGGAGTCCAGGGCAGGAGTCTCTGGGGTCATGTCTAGACAGGGAACAGAACAACATGGGCTATCCTGGGCTCTGCTTATAGGATAAAGTGTTTACAGGAGAAAATTAGAGCCCTGTCCTCTAAATCATGGGGACCAGAGTAGGGGCTCTCTTGATCAGAACTGATAGCCATAGAGGTCCTAAAGGGGAACCCTAAGGACCAATACAATCCACAACCAATTTTTACTTCTTTCTCCCTCTACTTCAGCCACATGGCACCATCCTGTTCCCAAGCATTCTCCAGTAGAACTGGGGCTGCTTCCTCACCCAGCAGGCTGGATACGTCCTTCCCAGGTAGACCCACCCCACTACAACTGTCTGCTTGCACCTCTGCCTGTCTTTAGCTGCCTCGCTTTCTCCATAGCACTTGCTGGTTGAATTATATATGTATTTATCCCACATTCTCGTTGTCAATCTTCGACAGAATCCTCTCTGCTAAAGAGATTTTTGTCTATGTTAATGCTAGTGCCTTTACACCCACAATCATAACTTCTGAGTGACTGTGGAGAAAGAGTTGCTGATAGAGCTCATCGCTTCCTGTCTGACACAGAAGAGAAAGAAGAGTTAGGCACTACAGCAGGCTAGCCTGGCCCTCATTGAGGATCCTAGAGTAGGCTAGCCTGGCCCACACTGAGGAAGGATCCTTAGATCTCAGAAGAGATGTGGAATGGGGTAGAGATTAGGATAATTTTCATCTAATATCCACTCCATTGTTACCATCTCAAATTACAAAGAAATGGATCATCTTGAGGAATTCCTTGGGATTGAAGCAAAGAGAACCCAGTTCAAGAGGCAGTGAATCCTTCCTCTGTCTACAGGACCATCTGTGAAAATTACTGACAAGGACTTCCAACATGCAATCATGCCAGCTGCCCTTCTACTGGAGGAATACCATGGTGGTATGTCTGGAATACGGGAATAATATACAACTGTCCATTTCTATCTTTTAAAAATTGCCACTAAGGCCAGACATGGTGGCACATACCTTTAATGTCAGCACTTGTGAGGCAGAGGCAGGTGGATCTCTGTGAGTTTGAGGCCAGCCAGTTGTCAGTTCCGAGACAGCCGGGGCTACACAGTAAAACCCTGTCTGGAAAACAATTAGACTCCATGGAGCTTTATTTAATCTATTAAAAGGTTGGTGTAACCGTTTATTTTAAAACTATTCAAACATTCACTCTGCTGGAAATGACATTCCGCCCAACGATTTTAAATCCTTTTTGTTGAAGACTTACTTTTATGTATGTCTTAGGGTTTTCATTGCTGTGAAGGGACACCATGACCATGGCAACTCATAAAGAGAACATTTAAGTGGGGGTAGCTCACTTAGAGTTTCAGAGGTTTCATCCATTATCGTCATAATGGGAAACATGGTAGCATGTAGGCAGATATGGTGCTGGAGCTGTTGGTGCTATCTGTATCTTACCAGCAATAGAAAGGTGACTGACAGTCAGTGAGGGGAGCGTGAACAAGAGACCTCAGAGCCCACCCCACAGTCACACACTTCCTCCAATAAGGCCACACCTCCTAACAGTGCCACTCCCTTTGAGGTCATTTTCTTTCAGACCCAAACAAGGTGCATTGACTGCATGATCCTCTGGACCTGGAGGTACAGACAGTTGTGAGCTGCCATGTGGGTCTGGGAATTGAACCTGGGTCCTCTGGAAGAGCAGCCATTGTTCTAACTACTGAGTCTTCTCTCTAGCCCACGATTTAAAATCCTAATGAGAAGTTTTAGATGACAATCTAAACATCTGTCAAGGCCCTAGGGCCTTAATACTTTTCAAAAACTTTGGGAGGAGTATACAAGCAGTAAGAAGTACTGGTCATGCACTATATACCTGTTTAGTGATGTGGTACTCTCACAGACTACCAGAAAGTTAAGTAGGCTGAATCAAAGTAGGAAGTCCTTTCATTTTCCTTACTGCCCAACAGGCTGATGAGCTCTAACAATGCAATGACATCCTGAAATCAATCATGCAGTTGCAGTCTATGACTAAGAAGTAGAATCACAGAGTATGGGGCCCACAAACTGTGACTTATTGGTCAAATCTGACACGTTTTGCTAATAAAGATTTATTGGAATACAGCTATATCCATTCATGTGCATTGTCTACAGCCACCTTCACTCTACAGTGGAAGAGTTAAAAAATATGACACCCTTATGCCCTAGTCTTTGCATGACTAACACTCATATGCAGTAAAGATCTGAATTTTCTTCAAGACTGTTTGTTCTTTGGGCATGTCAAGCTGGAAGCTTATTTCCAAGCCTAAAGAGAGTTAAGAAAGCAGAGCCCTGAGGCTGTTTGTGAAGGGATAAGTATCAAGGGAATCCAGTCAATACATTTGATCCTTTCCCTTCTCAACAGCATAGTAGGCAGGCCACTGTGTAAATTACCGAGGGCTTTTTGTAATTTAAATATTCCCTAATGCAAAGGAGGCTTTTTGTCCTCGCTGAAATAAGCAGTATAGAAAGCTTTTCTTTCATTGATCTCCTTTGGGATGGAAAAAACATTACAGATGTGGCCCTTTATTAAAGTCTGTATGGTGACAGGCATATTTCTTCTTAGTAACTGGAAATGTTCACACATTTCAGGCTTGGGGGCTGTAAACACAGAAAGCACAGTGCGCTGAATGAACTGTATCTTTGCAGGCTATTTCTTGACTCCTGGTATTTGCCTAGGTCGGTTCCTTTGTCTGGGATGCTCAGCTAGTGCACTTATCCTTACCTGAACCTGCCTATCATTCTCTCTGAAAAGTCTAGCTTTACATCCATTAAACTCCTTTCTTAGTCACATATCAGGGCTTCCCTTCATTCTTGTGTGTGTGTGTGAAAGAGAGAGCTGCATATTACATTTAATACCCAGCAGCACCTCTTAGCAGTTTTAAGCATCAGGTGAATGAATGAACAAGAGTGGTTACGTTTGCAAGAAGTAAGTTTCAAGCTAATCATTAGGCTAAAATGGTATGTTATTAATATTTAGCTGCTGAAAACAAAGCTGATTTGCTTAAACATATGGATATTTTTCTGCTTTTAAGGGTAAAAGACCCTCCTCAACCTTCTGATGGAATTTCTAAGGAAATCAATGGAAGGAGAAATACTAGACTTTAAAAAGAAAACCACTGACTACATTCACATGTCCTTTTAGGGACCTGTCAAGACTACTTTGTCACACACAGAACTGGATTCAATAAGAACTTCATTCCCCCCCTCCTCCAAATTAAAACAGCAGTCACTTGGGTGACTTGGAACTACATTCACGGCAATGTCCTAAGTACAGTACTGAGCAGGAAAGCCAAATACACACAAATATTTACATTTTAAAAGAGAAAACTGGAACCAGCTTGAACTTAGCAGTATTTAAATTATGGCCATACCAAGACCCTAACATGCATTTCAAAAGTTATTCAGGGGCTCTGGATGGAAAACTGGAAATTTACACGTGTCTATGCTTTCACATTCCAGTATCTTTTTGCCTTACAAACATAATGGAGAAAATAACCACTATTAATATTCTAAGTAGTAAAAGATGTTTCTTTCTAGAGCTAGGGACATGGTGGCACATGCCTTTAATCCCAGCACTTGACAGGCGGAGGTAGGTGGATTTCTGTGAGTTCAAGGCCAGCCTGGTCTACAAAGAGTCCAGAACAGCCAGGGCAACAAAGACCCTGTCTATAAAGATCTTCTTTCCGGGGGCTGGAGAGATGGCTCAGCGGTTAAGAGCACCCTCTGCTCTTCCAGAGGACCCGGGTTCGATCCCTAGCACCCACATGGCAACTAACAACTGTCTATATTCCAAACCAAGGCAAATAAATAAAATAAAGTTTAAAAAAAAAAAAAAAAAAAAAAGATCTTCTTTCCATACGATCCATTTTTTTAAAGACTTATTTTATTTATTATGTATACAGTATACAGAAGAGGGTACCAGATGTCATCATAGATGGTTGTGAGTCACCATGTGGTTGCTGGGAATTGAACTCAGGACCTCTGGAAGAACAGCCAGTGCTCTTAACCTGAGCCATCTCTCCAGCCAGCTCCTTCCCAAATTTTCTACAGAAATGTTTTGAAGACAAGAATAAATTCTTTTACTTTAGTGAATTGTTTGTAAAGTACGAGTTTTAATACAGTGGATGTTAACCCATTTACTTGGCTGAAACTTGACCGAATCCACTAGGTTAAGTCTGTACTACTGTTTGATCTCCAGCACCGTGTAATCTAATGCTCTGGCCTGAGGGCACCTACACATACATGTGCCTATCCTGCCCCACCAGTTTACAGCTTTCTCTTCTAGTGTTTATGAACTCTGGGCTAGATCAATTTAACAAGTATCAATTTCCAGCTTAAAACAATTAACATGGGCTGGAGAGATGACTCAGCAGTTAAGAGAGCACTGACCGTTCTTCCGGAGGATCTGAGTTTGATTCCCAGCATCCACATGGCAACTAACAACTGTAATTCCAAGATCTGATACCCTTACAGTTATACATTCAGGCAAAACACCAATTTACATAAAATTTAAAAAAGAAATTATATTACTAAGTGCTGTGTTAGGATTCTATTGCCAACACCATAGGACTACAAAACACGAACCTGTCAAGGGAAGGTAGTGAGCTGGAGTGGCCAAGGCTATTCCATTTAAATGATCTTTTGTGCACTTTCAGTATTGGGTGGCATCCTGTTGTCCACCATAGGAGACGGGCTCACTTATTAGATGTGAAGTGTTTGGGCTATACCGGCGGGCCACAAGCCTCTGGTGTATTTCTCTACGAGTTACACATGCACTCACACCCACAGCTGAGTTATGAACACCATCCTGCTTGGCTTTCACACATGCTAAAGCCTCCAACTCAGACTATGTATGTCTACAGTTTATTGAGCCAGTTCTCAAACCATGAAAATGTCCCAATTACAGACACAGGTAACTAACTGCTGTCCTAGCTCTCAGAAGTGGTATTTGAGGAACCTGATGGATCTCATGTGTAACATTGGTAGTAATGAAGCAAACATTCATGGCACCCCCACCCGTTTGAGACAGGCCTTGCCATGTAACTCAGGTAGCCTTCAAAGACACAGCTCTCTCCTGAGTACTGGGACAAATGGAATCTTTCCTCCTTCAACTCAAAGCCAGCTTAGCTACTTTCTGGGATTCCATTAGCATTTTGCAAACTGCCAACTAACTTTACCTAGCCAAGCACAAGGGTACACACCTAGAATCTTATTACTGGAAGGTTATATATAAGTGGTTCTGTTCAAGCAGGAATCCCAAGTCCAAACAAGTTAGCCTGAGTTACACAGCGAGAATGTCTAAGATTTTTGTGTTTACCTGCATATATAGACACCATGTAGATCACTGGAAACCCAGTCCTCTGCAGGAGCAAATGCTCCCAACTGTTGAGCCTTCCTCCAGCCCTGCCTTTAACAACCAAAATTATCTTTTATTTAGAGGCTATCAATTTGAGTTGGAAGTTACATATTTCTATTTTAACTAAAAATTTGTGCATTTCTTTTAGAGTGGGGTAGTGGTGGTGGTTTCCCTAAATGGCCCAAGCAGTCTTCAAATTCAGATCCACCTGCCTCTGCCTTCTAGAGGCTAGGATTAACGGCAAGTGTCCCCACTGCCGGCGTTAGTTTTGTCTCTAATTGCAGCATGTATGCATCACATGTAATATGTATACATGTGATGCCAATGGAAACTGAAGGTAAGTCTCTGGGAACCCTGATGCAGCTGAGGTCCCAGGAGGGTCCTGGGAACCAAGTAACTCTTCAAGAGCAGCAGCTTCTTATAAATGACCAATCTCTCCACTGGCAGAGGTCTGTCTTTTACCTCAACATGAAAAACCTCCTCTGTAGATAAATCACATCACCAGCTAATGAGGTACTGGCTAAATCTAGACAAGAGGCAACACAATACATTAGGAAATAAATGGAATGCATATGGCTTTTGGACCACACTCAGAAAACTTGTTCAAAACAGCATTAACAACCCAAAAATAAAGTCCATATTTTAATATCCCAAACTGAACTATGAATCCAACAAAAACCAAAGTCAAGAGTCACTCAGGGTTTCTATAGGTGTTCAAAGTCTCCACATCAGAACTTTTTTTTTTTTTTTAAAAAAAAGAGGATTTAAATATAATTTTATAGACTTCATTCCAAATAGCCTGAAGCTGGAGGTTTCTGGTTTGGTAGTATAAAGGAGAAAAGATGAACATTAAGAGATGGTCCATTCTCACATAACTCCCAATCAGAGGAACTACCCAAGATTATAGTAACCATGATGTCCAGCTACCGTTTCCCTTAGAGAAAGGGACTAATTATAAATCATAGTATACATATAGTTATAAATTAGTCTGTAACTACTAAAGAAATCACAGATGGCAGAACCACAAACAAGCCTTGAGCTTTATTATTTAAAAAAGCTGCATATTTATTTCGATTTCTGACTCTGTGCTTGTGCCTTCAACACTTTTACAACAATTTTCTGCTCCTCAATAAGGAAAGCCCGCTTGATCCTAGGAAGAAAAACAAACTTCAATTACCATTTAACACAGGAAAGTTACCTGTTATAAGATGAGCAAAGAAAGAGCCTAGAAAAAAAAATGCACAAACACCCACAGCTGGTGAGATTACAACATTTATCGATGGCAATTCTTCAATTCCAAGTAGTCTTGCCTGCTTCATCGTAATCAATAATAAAATGGGCTCTACAGGCTAGCTTTAGTCAACTTAAGAAAAGGGAACCCTAATGAAGCAAATGTCTGAGGCAGTGCCAACCCTGGGTGGGTGGTCCTTGGTGCTATAAGGTAGCAGCCTGACAAGCCAGTAAAGCAGCACCGAGGCATGACTTCTGCTTTAGCACCACCCTGACTTCTGTGATGGGACTGCTTCCTTAAGTGCAAGAACTCGGGTCAAAAAAGGAGCCAAGGACACCACCTAAACAGAGGGACCCAAAGCTAGATTCTACTGCTAGAAAACCAACATCAAATTCCTACAGCTCAAAACTCACCACCGCAGCCCCCCCTTTCACTTCTCATCTTGACTGTAACCAGGTCTGGAACAGCCTTTCTGCTCGCATCCTTCAGGTTTGGCCGCAAATACCACCTGTCTCTTTTAAACTTTATATATAAAGTTCAGTTTGCCTGCTTCACAGAATATTTGCCCCATGTTTGTATGAGTGTACTAGGCCTTACTCCCTAATGAACTCCTTCCAAAATCAGGGCAGGTAGATTGTTGAAAAATAAAAACCTCTCCAAGCCAGCATCAGGTAGCAAGGCAATCAAGCACACTTCCTCTTCCCATGTAAAAATCCTCATCTTGTCTTGTTAATGACTTCACCATTTACTCTGCTGCAGTACCATTTCTGGTTTCCTAAATGACTTGTTTTGCTTAAAATCCACCTGTTCCTATATCCCATTACTAAGGCTCCTATACCTTCTAGACAATCTCCTCCCTGGCGCTCACTATTCAAATACTAATTCACAATTTCTTTCCTGCCTTTTCTCTAAAAAATAAATAAATTAAAAAAAAAATAAAGATGCCCTTCCCATTCATATGGGATGTCAATATGAATGTCAAGCACTTTGCTAACACCTCCCTGTCAGGTGTCTCAGGCACCTCACTCACCTGTCACGGACACACTTGGCACACATGGAACCACCATAGGCCCTGCTTACATGCTTCTTTGTCTTAGACAATCTCATAAGGACTTTCGGTCTCACAGCACGAACCTATATAATGAAAAGACAGCAATTACTTTGTGATGCTTAAGTAAAACCAGACATTTCCTTGTAGTAACCGCAACTGAAAACTACAGGTGGAAAAGGCTTTGTCTGAAAAGCATTTAGGAATGATCTATGTTCTTGGTAGAGGTGGACCCCGATATCTAACAATTCCCGATCATCTTAGCAGTTAGCTCCCTTCACTCACTTCTCCACCGAGGGATTAAATTCTTAAAAAAAGGATACTCACCCCTCGAAGTCTGCCTGGGCACACTCCACATGCGGACTTAGGTGCTTTCCCAACTTTCTTGGTATAGAGGTAAACGATCCTGTTGCCAGGGGTTCGAGACCTAGAAAGGGAGGGTGTGAGCAGCTCAGTGTTGTGGAGAAGGTGACAATAGATATTTTAAATTTGAAAGAAAATACTTACAGCCTAGTTTTGTTAGAGGCTGTATTGTAGGAAAGCCTACGACGGTATGTCAAGCGCTGGACCATTTTGAGTGCCTAAAATTAAAAAAAGAAAATCACTTTCACTATAAACATAAATCAAACTTCAAAGCCTCATCACACAACAATGCACTTCACATACCTAAACATTCATGCTGTCTAAAGAACTCCACATATAAATACTATCTGCATTTAGAGACGACTAACATGCAAGGCTTATGGAGTTGGTTAAAATCCCGACCATGGGCTCATTCTGGAGTCTGTGTTGTTTGAAAAAACTAACCAGGAAAGCTGTAGAATCGTTGATTTAAAGGGTGAGAACAAGTAAAACACTGGAGGTAAATCCTCAGCAGTGCCATTCATTTTCTGGCAATGCTGAGCCAGCTGCAGGCCCTTCACTCTAGTTTATACAGCTATCAGTAGGATTATGACACTATGTCACCCTCTGTAGCACTGGCGCATGGCATCTGTTTAGGGCTTAGATATTTTTCCAAGTGGCACCCCCGAGAAATAAGCCTGTTAATGGGCCCCGTTTTCGTGCTGCTCACATCATATAGCAGCAATGCGTCTGGAACCCAGACCCTGAACATGCTGGACGAGCTTTCTACTCGAGCTCCACACACACTCGGCCCATACAACTTCGATTTAAAGTGAGCTTCTACAAGTAGCAGAACCATAGGCCAGCCAAGTGCAGCCAGGCTAGGCTGGCTCCCGAACCGCATAAATAACCACTTCATTTAAAGAAATCCCAACTGTCAAGCGCTTAAACCCACACAGACCAGTGTAAACAACCTAAGCCGCCACTATCGGCTCCATAACCCAGGCACACTCCGCCAGCATCACTGATATCCCGTCTCGCTCGCTACTAGCCATCAGGACAGCCGGGGCCCGCCGAGTCCCGGCTACTCACCGCTTCGGAAGCGCTGCAAAGACCGAAGGCTTTCCGAAGCTACGAGCCGAGCGCCCGCCCGCCGCACTGCTCTTTTCGTCCCTCACCTTCCCGCCAAACTGCAATACCGTCCCCCTAAGACCTCCCGCCCGCCTAACTCCTCGGATGGCCGCGGATTGTAAACAGAGTAAACGCCGAGAAGGGACAAACCACCATACCTCTTAGCACCGTCCCCGGAAGAGGAAAAGGAAAGGGCGGGCGAGTTCGAAGGTCAGGTGTAAACTGCGCAGGACAGGAAGTACGTCAGAGAAAGGCGTGTCGGATAGTGAGCCGCCATGTTGTACGGATCCGGACCGTAACGCGTGGAGCCTTGGGCGGCTTCCGTAGGCGTTCTCTATCCACGCGTAGGAACGTCACGCGAAAAATTAGGTGCAGCGTCGGTGTGAAAGCAAAAGCAAGTGACTGAGGAGCCCTCCCCACGTCCCTAGAAGAAACCGTGGGCGCTATGGCACGTTTAGCCTAGGGTGCTTAGACCTGGGTTTCAATTTCTACTGACATCCCCTAAGGTGACATGAGCCCTTCCCTTCTGTCATTTAGGCAGAGCTCAAACTTTACAAACTTTGAAAGCATTTGGTAATTACTTGCTAGCTCATTTTGGGCAAGTCTGTAAGTCTCTAAAAGGCAAATGTCATTAAGTAGCCTTGCAGGGCTATGATCAAAGGCATCCCGAAGTTAAAGCACTTAACTCAGAAGTCTTCCAAAGAGCAAGTGCTGTAAATGGTGGCTAATTTATGACTACAAACAGCTACTTGGGGCTTTACTTGGGTGGTATGGTTTGGTCTTCGAGATGAAGATGCAGACCAAAGAGGGCCAGCAACCTCCAAATGTCCATGTGAACATTTACATTATGCATCCTTAGTTTTCATTATATTGTCAAAGACAATGAATACTTTTCTTTGGGCTTTAAAGAAGAGTCCCACGCCACTGCCATCTTTGTCAAGACACCAGTAAACCGTTCTCGTTAGATTCCTCTCTTTGCTCTCAGATAGCTCTGTAGCCTATCTGAGAAAATCAGTCGGCTCTGTTTTTCGAACTCTGCAGTCCCTTCTGTCTCTGTGGTGGGCATCGGATAAAGGCTGGTGTAGAAAGATAAGCATAGGTTTTGGATAAATGATTTAGTGAATACATTTCCTTAGGATCCTATCTCTATTTCTATAGAGACATCGCTGGGCAGATGGGAGCTCTGACATTGTACAGTGCACATTGTAAATACATCTCTATGCATGCCTCTCCATCCCAGTAAAAAATGGTCTGCTGTTATAATTTTCCCAGGTTATACTTAACAACTGTAAGAGTTTTTTTTTCTCTTTCAATCTGCATTTGCATTTTTATTAATCAGTCTTGCTTAAAAATACAGAAATCTTAGTAAAATATCAAAGACTCATTTGTTTTTGTTAATCTTCTTTATTTAGTTCTTTGTTCATCTGTGCATCAATTTCTCTGTATATTATTTTATAATTTTTGTGAAACAAAAAGGTGAATCTAAAATACTATTTTTGTTTGGACTATGGACACGTGAGGTTTAACATTTTTTTAAATGTAATTTTAAGAGCTTTTGATAAATGTTCATTTTAATGGATCAAATTCAACACTCTGAATTTGTGCAGTTTGTCTTATTTTTTAAAAAATTCCATAACCTCAGGCTGGAGAGATGGCTCAGAGGTTAAGAGCACTGACTATTCTTCCAGAGGTTCTGAGTTCAATTCCCAGCAAACCACATGGTGGCTCACAACCATCTATAATGAGATCTGGTGCCCACTTCTGTATACTGTATACATAACAAATAAATAAATATTTAAAAAATTTCATAACCTCTTTAAAATATGCTGGGCCCACAGTGGTTTCACACACCTATGACCCCGTACTCAGGAAGCAGAGGCAGCCTGCTCTATAGTTCTAGGAAAGCCAGGGCCACACAGAGAAGAAAAAAACAAAACCAATACTCATCTACATCTTGGTTATCATGTCTTCATTTTTTAGTTTAGACATCAGTTTCATTAGTATGTGAAAAGTTACTTTAAACTAAAAACCCACTCCAATTCACACAATTTAGAAATACTCTGGATATTTAGATATCTCTGGATAATTTTGTTTATACCTTCTTTTTAAGTCAATTTTTGTTAGCATACAAAATAATAGGTCTATTATGCTATTTCATATGTATGTCATTGAACCTTGCTAATTTTTGTTCTAACTACCTCCTTCCTCTCCCACTTCACCCTCCCTCCCTCTCTTCCTCCCTTTCTCTCACCAAGACAGGGTTTCTCTGTGTAGACTTGGCTGCCCTGCAGCTCACTCTGTAGACCAGGCTAGCCTCAAAGCCAGAGCTCTGCTTGCCTGCCTCCCAAGTGCTGGGAAAGGTGTGCACCACCTCCATCTCACCCTCTCTGTCTCTTGTTGGCCCTCTTCCTACCCATTTATACTTCCATGATAGGGACACACACACACACACACACACACACACACACACACACACACACATCTACATTCTGCATATGAAAGGTATTTTCTTTAGCTCTCGTAACCTTTCCTTGCTTCTGTTGCGTGAATCCTAATTGGTTTTATAATAAAAATTCAGAGCCTCATATTGGGGTAAAGCTGAAAGATCAGAGCAGAGGAACAAGACATTAGAGAAACTTCTTACTACTACTGAATCCTCAGGCTGAAAAGGGTAGATTCTGTCTCCATGATTCCTCAGACCGAATGCTTCCAGTATTCAGCCAAAGGAGAAGGAAGGAAAGGGCTGAACTCCTGTGTCCTCCAGCCTGTATTCCTTTCTCTGCCTGGTCACATCACTTCTCATCTCAACCTTCCCAGGGCTGAGGTTAAAGGTGTGTGCCACCACTGCCTGGCTGTGTTTCTCCCCAGACTAGATTAAGCTCATGTAGTCCAGAGTAGTTTTGAACTTACAGAGATCTAGACAGATCTCTGCCTTCCAAGTGCTAGGAATGAAGGTGAGTTCCACTATTGCCTGACTGCTATGACTATCTGTGTGATTGGCTCTGATCTTCAGGCAAGCTTTATTTCTTAGATTACACAGAATATCACCACAGTGCCCCCCCTTTTTTTAGCTCCTGTCTACTTTCTTATTATATATTCTACATATGAGAGAAAAGTTATGATATTTGTCTTCTGAATCTGGCTTGTGCTGCTTAATATAATCCCCAGTTCCATTTATTTCCCTCCAATTACTGTAGCTTTATTCTTCATTACAGCTGAATAAAACCTGTATGTATGTGTGTGTTTGTATCAATCACATTTTCTTTCTCCATCTGTTGAGAGGAATTTGGGCTGTTTTTATATCTGGGCTGTTGTTCATAGTATTGCAATAAACATGAATTTCACCTGTATTATTAATAATTTAATGCCCCATGGAAGCCAAGTATGGAGTCACATGCCTGTCATTCCAGCATTTGGGAGGCTGGGCAGGAATTTGAAGCCAAACTGAGATCTCACTTTAAATTAAAATAAAGCCAATTAATGGATTCACTTAGGGTTCTTTCTTTCTATATAGAGTGATTAGGGATAAAAATTTTCCACCTGTGGTGGTTTGAAGGAAAATGGCCCCCAATAGGAGTGGCACTATTAGGAGATTGAGGTTTTGTTGGAGTAGGTGTAGTCTCATTGGAGAAAGGGAGTTGCCGGTTGTGGTGGCGCACGCCGGTAGGATTTGCTGAAGGAGGCAGAGGCAGGAGGATCACGAGTTCGAGGCCAGCCTGGGCTACACATTTTTAGGGGCTGAAGAGATGGCTCAGCGGTTAAGGGCACTGACTGCTCTTCCAGAGGTCCTGAGTTCAATTCCCAGCACCCACATAGCAGCTCACAACTGTCTGTAGTTCCAGTTCCCAGTCCCAGGCAAACACCAAGGCAAATAAATAAAAAAAAAAAAATAATAAAGAAAAAAAAAAAAGTGAGTCACTGTCGAGATAGGTTTTGAGCTTTCATATATGCTCAGGCCACACCCATCGAAATAGACCACTTCCTGTTGC
Organism: Sigmodon hispidus; assembly: GCA_004025045.1. NCBI lineage: Eukaryota > Metazoa > Chordata > Mammalia > Rodentia > Cricetidae > Sigmodon > Sigmodon hispidus. Next base: position 34,631 of record PVIH01000108.1, on the reverse strand, counting down.
CAGCAAGCCAAGATGCAGAACACTTGGCTACTTCTCCAGCACCATGTCTGCCTGCATGCCACCATGTCACACCATGATGATAATGAACTAAAGCTCTGAAAATGTAATTCAGTCCCAATTAAATGTTTTCCTTTGTAAGAGTTGCCTTGGTTGTAATAAAAACCTTAACTAAGAAAACATGTATAATTGTTTGCAACTTCATTTACTATATTTTTACCACATCCAATCTAATATGTAAATTTTGTCTTCAGCTAACGCCACCTACATCTACTGACATGTGATCTGGCTTTCTATTCTGTTCCACCGGTCAGATGTCTTTGCTTTTTCCATTCCACATTTTATTAACTCTTTATAATTAATAACTTTATTTCAAATGGTACCCTTTACATTATTAATTCTAGTTTTATGCTTGTATTATAATTGTAATTGGTTGTATATTTGCTTTAGTCATCTTGGTAAGTTCCTTTATAACTTCTAGTAATTTATATGAAGATTCTTTAAGAACTATTTTATGTTCATTTTATTTTAAGTGTATAGGTGTTTAGTCTGTCTGTACTGTCTGTATATTTGGTTTCCATAAAGGCCTGAAGATGACATCAAATCCCCTAGAATGGGAGTCAGGGATGGTTGTGAGCCACACTGTGGGTGCTGGGAATTGAATTAAATCCTCTCTAGCCTTGTCTTCTAAGATCCTCTAGAAGCAGTAATTTTATTTTAAATTTATTTATTAATTATATAAACAGAGATTTGCCTGCATGTATGTCTGCAGGCCAGAAGAGGGTACCAGATCTCATCATAGATGGTTGTGAGCCACCATGTGGCTGCTGAGAATTGAACTCAGAACCTTTGGAAGAAGCTACTGCTCTTAACCTCTGAGCCATCTCTCCAGCCCTAGAAGCAGTAATTTTAAATGTTTACATGAGTAATAAGTTTGTAACTTCATAAAAATCCTCGAATTTAATGGCTACATCAAAACAATATGATCAACACTCCAAATATTTCCTCTGCCTCCTCTTCCTCTAAAGACAACACAACACTGGCTCTTGCTGGCTTCTCTTATTTCTGTACTTTATGTACATAACATCTCTTCTCATCTAGATTCTCTTGCTCAACCTAATGTTTGTAAAATTCATCCATATTATCTTCCTCCCTTCCTTCCTTTTCCTTTACTTTCCTCCTTCCTTATTTCCTTTTCTTCCTCTCTTTCTTTCTTTTTTGTGGTTTTTACAGACAGGGTTTCTCTGTGTAGCCCTCAGCTGACCTTCAACTCAGAGGTCTGTCTGCCGCTGCTTTTCAAGTGTTGGGATCCAAGGTGTGCACCACCATTACTGCCATCACCCCAGCCTATTTTTCATTCTTATTGCTACATAAAGTTCCTCTGAGCAGATATATATATAGACCAAGCTGGCCTCTAACTCACAGCAGCCTACCTGCCTCTGGCAGGATAAAAGGCATAGGCTATGGGTCTGGCCTGTGCTAATTTTGAAATGAAGTTGCCATGAAGTCAACTATGGCAAGGTAAGAGAAAATATTTGAAAGTGAGCCTTTTATTTCAACCGAGCCTTGGATGCAGGTTTTTTTTTTTTTTTTATGTTATGTCTAACTAGGATCATGTTTATTGAGATAGGACAATTGGAAGGTTTTCAACTGAAGGTTTTACTTTTGCCTACCCTTTGTAGTGTACTATAGAGCTGTGCAGTATTCTATGATCTGTGATTGTTTGTGGGTAACCCATTATATTACATTTTATGCATTGAAAACATGAACTGCTTGGTTATTAAAATTTAAAGCAGGTCATTAGTTTGATGACCTTGCTTTGACATGTGTTCTTTTAAAGACTTACATTGAGTATGTCGATGAAAGAAATAGCTCTCATCCCAAAGGAACAAGAGATAGTTTATTCTGCAGTCCAATCGGAGTGCCATGGCCCGAGAACATGGATTTAGGTTTCTGCAAATGTTCATATTCCATTGAACTAGCAATTACATGAGCTTTTTATAGTTAACAGAACAAAGAAATCCATAAAACAATACACTTTTAAAATACATTGGTTGGTGCAATGGGAATGCACGCACATTGAGGGTGGTAGGGGCTTGTAGTCCTCCTATGCTATCTGAGAGTATTCTTAACCCTTTGGTTGGAGGATACTGGGTCTGCTAGTACATTCTAAAGGGTTTACCCAGTGGTCACAAAGATGGTAGATCAGGTACCTAGGAGGACAATAAATGGCCATTAAGGGGGGCTGGAGATGCCCTTTAATAATTTGACTCTGGATTTGCAGCATCCCAACCACTCCACCTTATTGAGCCAAAACAGCCAATCAGCACTTTGAATCATAGCTTGTATCTGGGGGGGGGGGGCAGTGATTGTGGTGCATGGCTTTAGTCCTAGCATGTGGGAGGCAGAGTGAGGCTGATCTCTGTCAGTTCAAGGCCAGCTTGGTCTACAGAGCTAGTTCCAGGACAGCCAGGGCTGTTACACAGGAAATCTCTATATATATAAAAAAAAAAAAGTGCATTATCAAGGAAAGGCCCAATGTTTGAACCCTCATAGAGATCGCTGCTCATTGTATTTCTACCAAGGGCTTTTCTCTTGACCCCTGCTGAGTCCTGCTCTGAAAGTGTTACTGTGCCTTTAATGCAATTTGCTTTGTTAGCTTGTACTGGAATTTTAGGATCACTCTCCCTACAAAGGGTTAAAATTCCATAGCATTTAACATTCTAAGTTTTAGAAATAGGAATTTGAGAACAAATTAGATTTTTCTAATAGAAATGTTTCTGAGCCTAAAGCCCTAAAGGGGAGTAAAGAAACCAATTAGCTTTAATTTAAATAATCATGTCTTAAGTAGCAAATGAACCAAGTTCTATTGTCAGAGAACAACTGTGCTAAATCCCCCAAAGGTTAGCTTCAAAACAGCATTGGTGCAAGGGTTTCATCTCTAGCTAACGAAGTAAGCTTCTGTTGGTCGCTGTAACCTCCGTTTATTGTCTAACTGGACATGGTCACGGAGCGCGGGGGTGGCGGAGGCTGCAAGATTAAGGCTAGACATTACGGGAAACACTGATGGTCCTAATCTTAGTAACTTAAAAAAAATGCAGCTAACACTTTTATTCCTGGAGGGAAACAGTTTAAGAAAACATGGGAATAACTGTATTTTGTTGTTGTTGTTGTTATTCCGAAGCATGTATGTCTATATACACAAACTACTGCTTATGTTTTCTTTTTCTTTACTTGTTATTTAAAGGAAATGGATGTGTGCTAGTTGAAATCACGTGACTATTTCATAAACATGGCCAAAATTTTGCCAATGTCACTAAACCATTAGGAATGTGTACTATTGAGAAGCCATAAAAGGCATGTGCTAAACTCTGGCAGTGGTTAATGCCAGGAGATTTCTTTTAGATGGCTTAACATACTACAGAGGGCAGGCATTTGGCCAAGAGTTGAAAGCACATCATGAAAGGGCTTCAACGTATGTGCTCAGTGGCTTTAACTCTGTTTTTCTCATGCTATTTCTTTTGATTTCTTTCTCTTCCTGTGCCACCTTTTGTGTCCTTGAGAAAGCAAGATAACCTCGCAGACTGTCATTGTATCTGCCCCACAGGAACTGTTATATTGTGGACATCCTTTGAGAACAAGAGGTGTGGCATGGACTGAGGCTGGCACATAGTAGGTGCTTTATAACTTCTGACCTTAGCGTTGTTTTCCAGAAAGGGATTTTTGTTTTCTGGCCTCTCTGACTGCCCAGCGTCACACTTCATGATCATATTTTATTACACATGTTTCTGTTTCATTTCTTTGTGGCATTTTTGAGGCATCTAAAGAAAGCATCATAGAATTTATCAAGTTGGAATATAGTAGAGACACAGAAATGATAAGTAACTGAGCAAAGTGTTGCTGGATCAGAGCCTTGGTCTTCCGAGACTACATTTTTCTTGGAAACATAGACACTGCCTTGGAGAAAATCAAGACTTGTGTCTTTTCCTATTTTTTTTTTTTTAATGGAAAGCAAGGTAGTTGTTTTCATGGGAAAGACTTAGTGAGATGATGCTGTAGGAAGATGCTAATGCGTTTATTTCCATTGTTGCTTGTTCAACAGTCATGCTATTTTGTTACAAAGGGCAAATAATTTTTGCAGAATGCTTCCCCACCCCCACACTAAGAAGTACATAATATCATGTTTGTGTTGAAACTTTTTCTTCCGAAATGTCATAACCTCATCCAAAAGAGAATTAAAACCCTGTTATTTTAATTTACATCTAGCCACAAGATAAGTAAAGTTATCATTGCAATTCTAATTAAATAGGATGATTGAATAAGGTAGCACATCAAAGAAGAGAAGTGGAATATGATAAGTGGAAGACTTATTAATTAGTCTGTGTGGAAGGAATTCCAGGGATGTCAAGCTGAGCCTGCTGCAAGGAGAAAAAAAGCAGACGAGAAAACGCTCATTTCTTTGAAGTTAGGGACTGAGATAGAAATGGAGGTAATTGCGTCTGACTGGATCCAATAATGAAGAGCTGTAAATCAGACCTCAGAATCGAAGGAAAGATTCAAGTAACGACTGTGGCTGTCCCCCCTGCTGCGAAGAAACAGAATGTGGAGCGCACTAATTGACCCAGCCTATTTCCCAGTAGTTCTCTGTTATTATTTATTAATTTTTAATTTCTGAATTATTTACGTCCTGGGAAATTATTCCTGACAGCCTGTTAGGCGTGCCAAAGTTAATGGAGGATGAAAGAGTGGGTACCAGAATTAGCAGGGATAGAGTCACACACGATTGGATTTAATGATTTTGGAAAGAAAAATTGATTTCACACAGTGTGTCACTTTATACTACTTTAGGGATGCACCAGCTATTGGATTAATTGAGGAATAACCGATTCAAAGTATATTTGAAGTGTAAATGAGTCACAGCACTCAGCTGTGTACTTTCCCCCTTTCCGAGAGAGAGCTCTGGATTTTATTGATGCTGAAGATTAAATGCCGATGAAGACACACACTTCTGTACACACACCTGTTCGATTCCCGCTCGACTCGGGGAATCTCTTGCTGTCTAAGAGCAGGGATTTTTCCCTTCATTCCTTCCTCCCCATCCCTGTAGTGAATTCTCTATTCCAGCCCACAGACACCACAGAAGCTGTGACCTACCTCCCTCAGAACATTTCTTACCTGCTTTATGGTGTCCAGAGAGAATCAGTGTTTGTTGAAGAAGAGGGACAGGGAAAAACAGTGACTTTGATGGACAAGAGTGTGAGGTCAGAAAAAGGAGTGTGACAGAAGCCTGAGTGCCAGATGTGACCACTCTTTCTGGTCCTTCTCATAGTCTTCATGGGTCCACAGTACCATCACCATGTACCTTTTACTTAGTCCTGTCATGTATCTCCTCAGGTCAGATGTTCGCTTCCACAATATCCCTCACAAGAGCATCTCGAATTTTAATATGAAAATCATCTGAAGCTCGTGTTCATTCCTAGGTCAGGGACAGCGGTGTGGAGCAGGCCTGACATTCTGAATCTCCAGTCAGATCCTAAGACAGCCCAGGCTGCTGCTTCTTGGCTGTTTTGTGTGGCAATGTCATACAAACCTGGTGAACTCATCTCCCCCCAAACAGGTTTTAACTATGTGACTGTCATTTAGAAACATTAAGTCACCTCCAAAACTTAGAATTAACCACAGATTCATATTGTCCGAGAACAGTAGTTTCTTTCTTTGTTTGGGGGGGATCAAAGGCAATTTAAGGAAGGAAGGATATGTTCCAACTCAGTGTATTCCAGTTGATTTTTGGCAACTTGACACAATCTAGACATTCGGCAAGAGTCAATCTTAACCTAGAAAATGCCTCCTAATTTATCAAAGGCCTATAGACAAACCTATGAGGCATCTTTTTAATTAATTGGTGATTAATATGGGATGTCCAAGCCCATTGTGGGTTAGGACACCTCTGAACAGATGGCCCTGGGGTGTGTAAAAAAGCAGATTGAGCAATCCAAGAGGAGCAAGCCAGTAAGCAGCACTTCTCCATGGCCTCTCTGTCAGCTTCTGCTTCCAGGTTCCTGCCTTGAGTTCTTAGCCTGACCTCCCTGGATGATGTACTATACACCATAAAATAAAAGAAATTCTTTGGGCCCCAAGTTGCTTTTGGTCGTGGTATTTTATCACAATAATAGAAACCCTTAAACAAGGTGTGGTTCATCATGGTGGATGGTCATTCTCTCCTCCCCTCCCCTCCCCTCCCCTCCCCTCCTCTCCCCTCCTTTGTTCTTTTCCTTTCTTCTTCTTTTTTTATTCCATCTCAGATCCCAGTCCATGAAATGGTACTGTTCACATTTCCAGTGGGTTTCTCCATCTTAATAAACTCAATGTAGATAATTCCTCACAGATATTGCCAGAGGATCATCTTTCCAATGATTCTAAGTCTGTTTATATTGACCACCATCTCTGGCATTCAAGGTCTCCTTTTAAAAAATATTTTTATCGCATGTATTTATTTAGTGAGGAGGTCAGGGTGTAAGTTTTCAGAATCAGCTATTTCCTTGTGTGTAGGTCCTAGGGATTGAACTCAGATCTTCTGGCTTGACAGCAAGTGTCTTGACTTGAGCCATCCCACCAGCACCAGATACTGTTAGTAGACTCACACTCTGTCTTCCTGAGCATGCCCAGTGCTTTCACTCCCTCCCCTTCCTGCTATGCTTGATGCTATTAGGGATGTTTTTGTGTTTGGAAAGTCTACCAGTGTTTCAAGGCATGTTTTGAGTGCAATGTCATCAGAGCTGGTGTCCCTTTCATTCAGTAAGATGTGGCTTTTCTAAAGTTTCTGTTACACTTGTTTTTTTTTTTTTACCTACTTTTGTTTTCTATTTTTTGAGACACGGTCCCTTTGAGACCCAGGCAGACCTGGCACTCACTTTGTAGCCTGGACTAGCCTCGAATTTATGCCTCCCAAATACTTCGTGTGTCTGCCATCAAATCCAGGTTTGTTTTGTTTTGTTTTTATCTATTTTTGGCATGTGGTATCTTTAATCTTATGTCATTGTTATTAATGCACTGATTTCTCCCCACTTATGGGTAGAATCAGCATGCTCTGAAGGAGTAGAGACTACTATGTATTTTATCTTTCCCAAGTGCAATATAGAACAGATCTGGTATTTATTAGATAATTCAGTTTAACTGGATGTATAGGAGTCTTTCTCATGGGGCTTGCAGGTCTGTAGCATTTCCAAAATCCTTAAGAGCTCACACTCCGACTTCTTCATTTTAGTTTTTTTCTGGTCTTCATTCATTTGGTTACTTATTCATAATCACTTGAGGTTTTTTGTTTGTTTTCATTCAGGGTGGTGCCATGGGCTGACCATTCCTTGTACCTTCCTTCTTACTCCACTTACTGTCTCCTAACTCTAATGCCAAAAAAAAGATCTCATCAATAATTTATTTTATTTTATTTTTACTTTTAAGACAGGGTTTCACTATATAGCCTTAACTGGTCTATATAGTCAGAACTCACTATGTAGACCAGGCTGGCCTTGAACCCACAGAGATCCTCAAGCCTCTGCCTCTTGGGTGTTGGGATTAAAGACATGCATCACTATGTCCAGTTAATTAATTTTTAAATCAAAACCTAGAGCCAGGCATGATGGCATACACCTTTGATCCCAGCACTCGGTAGGCAGGAGCAAGTGGATATATAGAGAAACCCTGTGTCAAATAAAATATAAAAATAGTTAAGCAAACTAGTCTTGTTAATTTTTTGTACTGCTTTAGATGTAACTTTATTTCCTCAGAATGCCTGCAGGGACCCTCAAGGGGCTGACTGCTCTATCTGGCTTTGCATCTGTTATTCTCCTGTGCAAAAAAAGTTAAGAATCCTTAAAGCCGTGACCATTCACTATAGTTTTCCCATCCCAAGCTCTTTCCATTCCTCCAAGGTTTAATAGCCAGTGCTGTTGTTTTGTTTGTTTGTTGTTTGTTTTTTTTCCTGGCCATTCCTCCCCAGTGTCTTGCTTGCCGGCAGGTCTCATTCATTTAGCCTGCCCTCATTTCAGCTTTAACTATTATACTCTATCAAATTTAGGGGATAATGACATTTTGAAACACTTCTAATTTTAGATTTACCGTAAGTACTCAATCAAAACTATACCAAAACAGAGTAGTTGTGTCGTGTGACATATGATAGGGAGATACAAACCAACCAACCCAGGGGAAGAAAAGCGTGTTGTGGTTTTTTAGTAGCAGGCAGTAGAAGCCAACTTTGAGTAAGGAACAAAAGAGAACAATGTGGGGCTGCTTGGAGGACAGGTCATGGGATTCATTGGTGATTCGGGAAAGCCAAGAATGACGTGAAGGAGTGACAGGTCCTTCCTTCAGGTGCTGATACAGCTGTCACCCACAGAGTGAACTAATGCCAAGAAGAAATACACTGGTGCTGGGCTCCTCTCCTTGGAGAGCCTAACCCTTTCTCCCTTAGTACACAGAGTTATCTTGGTTCTGGTTCTCATTTTTTTTTTTTTTAGGTGGGGGCTGATGAGGTGATGCAAGATGTCTGTATGCTATGAATAAAAGACTGTTTTGGCCATGGCAGACACCATAGAAGTAGGCAGGGGAATCAGAAGATAGATTAAAAAAAAAACACAATCAAGACACCAAAAAAAGTCAAAATATAAAAAAATAAATAAGCCATAGGCCATGTGACAAGACAAATTAATTAAATTAAAAGACAAACCTAACTAACAATATGCCTAAGCCGTAGGCCAAGCAACATAAAATTAATATAAACATCTAAGTCATCTTTTAAAGGCCTAAACAACAATAAATAACTAAACACTCTAAAACCACAAGTCTATAAGTCTAGACATCTGGCCAAACAGGGTCAAAAAAAAAAAAAAAAAAAAAAAACCCTCCTGATACAGATAGCGCCCAATGTGGGGCGCCAGATATTGTGGAAATGTTCATTTGTAATATATAAAGGATTACTATTTATTAAGAGATTATATATTTATTTATATAAATTGAACTTTAAGACAATTTTTGGAGATGGAATTATCTTATATTAGGCTGTTGGTTTGCTTTTTAAGAACATAGGAACAAATAGTAAGGAAAGTTAGAGTTTTGGGGTTTTAATTGATTTTGGCCATCTTTTATAGGGGTTTTGATATTTTAGGAATTATTAAAGTGTTTTTTAAATAATGCTTGAATTTTACTACAGTGGAGGGGTGTTCACAGTGTCTCTCAGCCTAACCTGGAACAAGCTATGTAACCCACAACCAAAGGCACCCATCATAACGCCTCAGTCTCCCAGAGTGTGTGGTTTTAAAACTGAGCCCTCCATCTTCTGTAACAGGCTCCTACTGGAAGGCAGAACACTCTGATGTGGGAGGTGGATGTGCAGCAGGTGCCCAGCAGAGGTTTGCTCCCTTCCACAGAGTGAGAGCACCAGATGCGGAGCACAGCACATTTCACTCTCCCATGGTGCTTCGAGCTTTACTAAGAATAGCACTCCTAGGGAAAAATCGGCCAGAGAAGTTTTGGTTGGAATATTTTTATGCTGCTTAAAAAGCCAGACCCATGTATCATATGAAGAGGAACATACCAAAACTCTTAGGGTAAGACATTTTAGTGGCTATGTTTATGTCTGCATAAGATTGAGAAATAAGTGGGGCTATTGACTATAAAGGGATATTATGTAGAAACAAGGCACTGGAACAAAATAAAAAGCCCAGATCTGTGTAATGGAACTTGATATATGGTAAATAAATAAAAGAGTAAATGCATTGTTTAATATAGGATAACTCATTACCCAAAGAACAAGATGTTGGCCATCTACACAAAGACAGAATCCAAATGGATTAAAAATATGAATGAGAGAAGGAAAGCCTCAGAGCCAATCAAAGAAAATAATAAATGTTTTTGTAAAGTTTAAGCCACACATCACAAACAGCTAGTGAAAAAAACCTTACAATTTATCTATATTAGTATTGAGGCTATTGGTTCAGCAAAAGGATGCCAGAGCAGAAAACAGTTGCAGGCTGAGAAACTAACACTGAAGTCAGGGTTTTGTCCAGCAGAAATAAAATGATGCCCATAATAACATTTTCTGTCAGTCACATTGAAAGATGAAAAGCAAGTGAAATTAATAACGCATTTTACCCATATATCTGAAATGTTAGCATTTCGCATAGCTTCAAAAGGAAGTTTTTGTTGAGATTTGCTATGGAATTTGGAATGAGTACCTCATGAACCTTGTAGCCCCACACTGCCTCGGCTGTCATTGACCCACTAGCTTTGACTCTCTTTGGCATGTAATTCACAGGTATCCTGTGGAATCAGCCTCCTCCACACAGGCTTGAAAGCAGAAATAAACTGCTCCATAACCACGTCTGCCACATTCTTGATGGTTTTGTTTTATTTTTCATTTCGTCAGAAGGATAGCCTCATCAGCATCTCCTGCTGCTTCTTTTTTTGTTTTATGATTTTTTTTTTTTTTTGGAGGGGGCAGCTTGTGGTCCAGGCTTGTCTTCAACTCACTGTCTAGACCAAGGTGGTCTCAATTCACCAAACTTTGGACACACCCTTCTGAGTGCTGGCATTTGACCACAGGGAAGTACTACCAGGCCTAGGTCTCACTGGTTTGTTTGTTTGTTTGTTTGTTTTTTAAATAAAGCTTTTAGGAATTCAGTTTTTGAGATCTTTCTTCTCTGGAATGTCTTTATTCTTTCATTATATATTTGGTAGTTTGAGTGAATCTAGAATTTTCTTTAGAAATTTTATCTCCTTTGTCTTTCAACAATTGAGAAACCTAAAGACATTCTGGTTCTTCGTTCTATGTAATCTGCACCCACCCCACGCACCCACCCCCGCCCCCAGGAATTTCTGTGGACCCTCAGTGTTTCGTCAACTCAGTGATAGCCTTGAATTTGTTTTCCAGGGATACTTGGTGACCTCCTCCCATCTGGCAACTCGTGTCTTCCACTTGAAGATTTGGCTGACTTGCTCATTGCTGACTTTCCCACTGTTTCTTGTGTGTTCTTGCTGGACTCCCTGCTCAGATGTTGGGCCATTGTGTCTCCTCCATTTGCTCTTCTCATTTTGTCTCTTTACCGCTCCCCCCTTTTGTACTGTACTTTTAGGTCATTTTTGAACTTTACCTTTCAGTTCCTCTGTTGAGTTTTTAACTCAGTTTTTTTTCTTTAAACTTTAAATTTTCAAGAATTCTTTTTATTATCTAAATTTTTCTTTTTATGTAGTATATGATTTTTTTTGATTTGTCCAAGGATAATAACAATAGCCTGTTGAAGCTTTATTTTTTTTAACATGATTTATTTGAATTTATTTTATGTGCATTGGTGTGAAGGTGTCAGATCCCTGAAATGAAGTTACAGACAGTTGAGAGCTACCATGTGGTTGCTGGGAATTAAACTCAAGAGCTCTGGAAGAACAGTCAGTGCTCCTAATCACGGAGCCATCTCTCCAGCCCTGAAGCTTTATATATATTAACAATGTTTGTTATTTCTCTGTGCAACCCTGGCTGTCCTGGAACATTGTAGACTAGGCTGGCTTTGAACTCACAGAGATCCACCTGATTTGCCTCCCAAGTTCTGGGATTAAAAATATGCACCACCATTGCCTGGCTTTTAAAAAAATTATTTATTTGTAATGTACACAGTATACAGAAAAGGGTACCAGATGTCATCATAGATGGTTGTGAGCCACCATGTGGTTGCTAGGAATTGAACTCAGGACCTCTGGAAGAACAGTCAGTCCTTTTAATCTCTGAGCCATCTCTCTAGCCTCTGCCTGGTTTTTTATATAGTTTTTATTTTCTCTAAAATACTTTATTCTAGTTACTGATTTCATTGCTGCTTTCCACACTGAGCCCTCTTCAGATACCTGGCATGTTTTCTTCTTTATGGTTAGAAATAAAGGACCGACCTGCAGAAGATGGGGAGGAAGGATTCTAGGAGTCAGAGGGTCAAGGACCCCACAAGAAGGAGGTGGTAGTCTTATTGCAACTGATTATGCCATGTTTGGTTGATATCCCTGGGAGGCCTGTCCTCTTCTGAAGGGAGATGGAGGAGGAGAGGATCTGAGGCAGAGAGCAGTGGGTGGGGGCCGGCAGGAAGGAGAGGAGAGAGGAAAAACATCGGCCAGGATGTAATGTATGAGAGAAGAATAAATTATAAAAGTTAATAAATAAAGTGGATAGAAAAAAAAAGACTAAGGGATTGAAATCACATCAACTGCAATGGCATTGCCTGCTCTTGTGTGTACAGGGGGATGCTTTCACTTTGAATGTCATTGTCTGTGAACTGGAAAGGGTATTGGCTGATACTCTTCTGAGGTCACCATTTAAAAAATCCTTCTTCTTGGCTGAATGTTTTGGTGGAACAGACTCTTCACATCTCCTAAAGGGAACTGATGGTCAGTCCCCTGGCATTCTGGGATGAAGATGGGGGAAGAAGGAGTTTTTAGCGGAGAATATCCATTACTGCTCCTGTGCGCATCTTCAATTGGATCTTATGCCCTGCAGCCCCGAGGCCCATTGCTGTATTTACTCCTGAAAACAAACCATTATACCAAGGAAGTGGGAAGGCTAATTGTCCAGTACTGTGCAGTGTGAGTACAGATATGGAGATCTAGCTCCCGCAAAGAGCTTCCCCCTAATCCCCCTTATTTAGCCTCTTCATTGATCAGCCGCCCCTTTGCACCATTTATTGAGTGCATAGCACCACTGGCTGCCAATCTGCTTTGCAGTTTCTAGAGGTCAGGCACTCTTGTATTCTCTTTCATGTGGCTTTATGCCTCCCAAAGCAAATCTCCTTATTCACATTTTAGTGAGATTTCACAGAGAAGTGAAATTAGATGCACGGTTTAGTCAACCGTTTTCATCCAGAAAACCATTTACATTTACTTCTTTTAAAATGGGAAAATAAAGCAGAGGCTTGGGACACCAAGGTAAAAACTGAAGGATTGATTCTTTTGTCTCCTTCAGCCTCTGCTTGTGGCAATGAAGAAAGTATTGTGATTAGAACAAACCTTCGCTGTAGTTCTGTGCTAACAACTTTTATGAGGTTTTGAAGTATAAGAAATCATACTTGGCCCACAGAGCCAACTCATAGTGGGTTTCCACCATTCATGGCCTCGTTGTGGACACAGAGGCAGGCAACTTAAAAAGCAAAAGGTGCTGTATTATTGTTACTGGCCAGCAATGATAGGCTACACTTAGAATAAATTCATACTACCTCAGCTCATCCATGTCCAGTTTTGCCTTAATAAATATGTTAAATAACAAGAAAGCTAAATTTCCAACAGAGTTTCCTAGTGTTGCTTTTCCCCCACCTCTTGAAAAAGAGGAGTATAGTGCAGGCTAGACCCAAATCCATGATCCATCTACCTCAGCATTCCAAGTGCTAGGATGCAGCTATACGCCACTGAGGTGGCTGCATGTGTTACTTCTTAGGAAGGTGCCTCCCAAACTTACGTGAACTACAATAAACAATGTGCCAAATGGTACTACTCTCTAGTTTTTTCTTTTAGAGTAAGAAAAATAACAGCACTAAAGAGATGGCTCAGTGGTTAGGAGTGCTGGATGCTGCTCTTCCAGAGATCCAAGTTTAGATCCTAGCACCCATGTTGGGCAGCTCTCAAAGGCCTGTAACTACAGCTCCAAGGGAGCTGAGACCTCATCTGGGCTCCACAGACATCTGCACACCTGTGAGACACAAAACACACACACACACACACACATACAAAATTAATTAATTAATAGAAACAAAAGTAAGCTAAAAGTAGGGCAAGGAACAGTTAGGAAGAAGGGGCTAGCATGACTGGAAGGAAGAAGAGAGGGTAGTGGGGGTGTGTACTTGGGAAATTGTCAGGAAAAAAATCCTTTTTCTTGTTTTTTGTTTTTCTTTTTTTAATATTTATTTTCATTTCTTATGTGAATTGGTGTTTTGCCTGCATGTATAACTGTGTAAGGATGTCAGATTTTGGAATTACAGATAGTTGTTTTTTTTTTTTAAATACTATTTTTTTTAACTTTATTTATTTATTTGTCTTGGCGTTTGCCTGGAACTGGAACTACAGACAGTTGTTAGCTGCCATGTGGGTGCTGGGAATCGAACTCAGGTCCTCCGGAAGAATAGTCAGTGCTCTTAACCGCTTAGCCATCTCTCCAGCCCCTATTTTGTTTTTTGAGACAAAGTTTCCCCATGTAACAACAGTGTAACAGTTCTGGCTGTCCTGGAACTCACTTTGTAGACCCAGATCTCTGCCTCCTGAGTGCTGGGATTAAAGGCCTGTCCCACTACCATCCTACAGAAAAAAAAACCAAAAAACAAAATTCTGTTTGTTTAAGACAGAGTCACTCTGTAGCTCAAGCTGATCTGCAGCTGAGTCTGTCTAGGCTGGCCTTGAAGTCATGGAAATCCTCCTGCTTCAGACTCCTGAGTGCTAGTATTGTATGTGGGAGCTATAGTAACACCTGACTCTAGCAATAGTTTTGCATGCCAAGTGTGATGGTTAATACTGATGCTCATCTTAGCAGGATCTAGAATGTCTTAGTGATCTATTGCTGTGAAGAGACACCATGACCATGGCAACTCTTATAAAGGAAAACGTTTAATTGGAGCTGGCTTATGGTTTCAGAGGTTAAGTCCATTATCATCCTGGTGGGACGTGGTAGCATGCAGGCAGACATGGTGCTGGAGAAGGAGCTCAGAGTTTAAAGCCTGTCTCCACAGCGACACACTTCCTTCTACAAGGCCATATCTTCTAATAGTGTCACTCTTTATGGGCCAAGCATTCAAACACAGGAGTCTATTGGTGGCCATTCCTATTCAAACCACCACAGAGTCCCTAAAAGGACAAATCTCTTGGTATGCCTGTGAGGGATTATCTAGATAACTGGGGAAGGAAGACTTAGCCTAACTGTACATGTCACCATCCTCTGGGCTGGTGTCCCACACCATAAAGAAGGGAAAGCTAGAGAGTACTAACATTCATGGCTCTCTGCTTCCTGACTGCGGTCATAAACTCTTGCTACCCTAACATTCCTGTTGTGATGGACTGTACCCTAACTAAAACGGACCATCCTTGCTTGCTTCCTTAAGATGCTTTGCTATGTATTGGGTCACAGAAATAGACAAGTTACTGATCTGCCAGTCTACATACATTGTCTTCTGTTGTGGAGTTTATGCTGTGACAGACAGAGCATCCATGAACATGGAACAGAGCTACCTGCATCCATCTCTGCTACAATTGAGCCTCTGATCATTATATGAGCAGATGTAGAAGATGGAAATTAATAAAATACCTCAGATCCAAGTTGCTATATATGTGAATTTTCAGACGCATTTCTTGGAGGCTAGAGTGTGGAAAGGTGGGTACATGGGGCAAGAAGTAATTTATATCTTGGAAAGAAAAACATACCTGATAGCAAAAAACACTTGGCTGCAATGGGGGAAATCGATATTTATTGGCCCCCACAGGCTATTCTGCTGTAATAAGACAGCAAATTTCAATGATAAGTTTTCAAAAAGTACATATATATTCTTAATGATTTAAATCTCCATTAGAATACAAAATGGGTTTTCTAACTGTGGCAAATCTAAACAGGGGCCTCTAAAGAGTAGCCAGAGCCATCTATTATAGTATTTGCTAATGTGTTTATCTCTTCTCCTCAGTGTTTTTATCTAATTATAATTTAGTGTTTAAAAGATAAAGGTTTTTTGTGTTGTTTTAACAATCCTGTTGCTCAATAGCTGAATATATGCGCTGTCCTGGATCATGGGGTTGGCAGTGCTTATTTCAATATTAAATAGAAGAATTCTTTTCCATTGAAAGGAGCAGAGAATTAAGCTTACATCTTCAATTACCAATAATTAATTCCCCACATTGCAGACACACAGTTTGCATTTAAACTCCCAATGCCCACAGGATAACAAAAATCTATTTTGATCACTTTTTATTTTCATCATTTAAGGAGTACATCTTATTCCAATTAGGCCCATGCATTTCAGATTGCAGGAAAACAAATACTCCTTCCCAAAAGCTGGGGTGGAGGGGGTTGTGGGGGGGGTGTGGGGTGCTTCTGAGCCAGACAAAGACAATTCTGAGAGCTTTTCTGTCTCTTGCTTTTATTGAAGGAACATTTCATATTGTGAAAAGCTGGCTACCTTGTCTACATGAAGCCAGTATTTAAAAGCATATGGATGATTTCCTAAACGTGCTGAACTATTCTTTGCTGGCTTTCAGAAAAGAGCAAGAAAGCAACTGAGTACCTGATTTCCAGTGAAATAAAACAGTCTTTTTGTAAGGACAAGGCCAGAAACTCTGGCCAAACTCTGAGGCTCAGAAGGACTGTTCAGAGGAGGCCCCACTCAGACGTGGACAGAAGAGAATAAACCCATTCGGGAATTGCAAAATTCTGAACAACAGAAAGAAAGCACCAGCTTATCACCAAAGTAAGGCAACAATCAGAGTTGGGGTCCTTCCACATAAAAGGACATGCTTAGAATCAGGTTCCCTGGAACTAGACAGGCTGTGACCACGTGGAAAATAACTTGTAAGAAGTGCAGCTGTCCGAATTTCTTCTGGCCTCAGGGATGACTTTCCACCAATGAGCCTCACAGTTCATTTAAACTCATTGTAAAGCTCATTTAACTGGAATTCAATTAGAAAACGAAGCCAGAATATGCTTCTATACTTGGCTTTCAGGAAAGCAAGCATGTCTGTTAGTCATTTAGAAAGATGTGAGTTCAGCACTCTCTACAGCTCTAAGAAAGCAAGTTCTGAGGCCAGTGCCTGCTCATTTCAGCCCAAATGTGTCCAAATTAGGATCCCAGTACCCCAACAACCTTTAATATCATAGTAATACACTTAATTTTTTAAAACTTTTACTTTCTGTGCATTGGTTTTTCATTTGCCTGTGTGTCTGTGTGAGGGTGTCAGAACCCTTGGAACTGGGGTTACAAATAGTTGTGAGCTTCCATGGGTGCTGGGAATCGAACCTGGGTCCTTTGGAAGAGCAATCAGTGTTTTTAAGCACTGAGCCATCTCTCTAGCCCATGACACACTTAAAAAAAAAAAAAAGAATAGAATTAGAGCCTTTATGTGACACTAGTTTTTATGAGAACATAAACCAATGGCAACTAATATTTTAAAACATTTTTTAATAAAGTTTGAGACACAATACATATTGTTGTTCAGTAAATCTTTTAGTGTGTGTATGTGTGTGTCAAAGGACAAATGTAGCTGTTAAGCACCATTATTGTGTGATATTTTGATTATATTCTGACAATAAAGCTTTCTTGGAGTTAGAGGGCAGAGCTAGTCACTATCGGTTCAAAATTAACCACAGAGGTTTTGGAGGACTGAGGGCAGATAGTAGACAGGAAGTGGTATGATGTAGGATGTATGCTATGAATACTGGAATTCAGGGCATTGCAGGGCATCTTAGAAGCAGGTGGAAAATCCGAGCAGGAAGGGGATAAAGGAGGAGGGCGGAGTCAAAAGAGATGCCATCCAACTGCCCAAGAAGCAAGATGTAAAGTAATAGCTGAGCCATGGACCACGTGGCAAGACAATTTAATGGAAATGGACTGAGTTAAGATGCAAGAGCTAGCTAACAATATGCCTGAGCCATAGGCCAAGTAGCATGTAATTAATATAAGCATCTAAGTCAATTTTTTTGGTGGGGAGGGGCTAAGCTGCAGCTGGCAGGTCTGGACCTTGGGGCTAGGCCAGGCCAGACACTCATATAACAGTAGTAAGGAAGGGCTGAGGAAGATCTTAGCCTTTTTTGGATGGAGGAACAGAATAGATAGGAGGTCACTGGGTGCTTCTCTGCTGCTGCTTTTCTGATTATTCAGGTTCTTACCCCAATATATGACTTCCAATTTTTTATTAATAAATAATAATTAGATAAACACTTCACCCATCAGTCTTATTTTGAGAGAAGGCCTCTCATATGTTAGTGCTTGATAGATATGCTAGGCTGGGTGGTTAAGGAGTGCAGGCATTCTCCGACCTCTGCTTCCTAGCATTGGGTTCACAAGTACACCACCATGCTTTCCTTGTTCTTCCCCCAATCCCTGCCTCCCCCATTTTTAAAATATGGATTCTAGGGCTCAGACTCAAAGTAATTTATCATCAGAGCTATCTTACTAGACCATTTGTTAAGTAAACCTTAATTTCAATTTCAGCTATGTAGTGGTAGAGCACTTTTTTAATCCTAGCACTTGGGAGGCCAAGGTAGGCTGACCTCTGTGAGTTCCAGGACAACCAGAGCTACATGGAGAAACCCTGTCTTGGGAGAAAACACCCCAAATTTAAATTTCTATCCAAGCTATTAGTCAAGCATTCTGACTAGTCAATTTTTTTCAACATTAAGTTAAAGATTTAACGTTGGAAAACAAGATGTCCAACAAAATTCAACAAATGCAAGAGAGGCTTTGACTGGGAGCTGTCTACGAAACACACAGAAACAGCGTTTTCCCTCCTGAAGGCCAAGATCACATTCGAACCATTTGAGCAGGGTCCCACCACTGGCTCTACCAATCTGTGTTTGATGCACAGCCACACATGCCCACCTCAGGAGAATAAGCTAAATAGCACAAGTGATTTCCTTTTCTAAGACTAAACTTTGAGAAAGCTTTTTTCATTTTCTTTTCTTTCTTTTTGGTTTTTTGAGACAGAGTTTCCCTGTGTAACAGCCTTGGCTATCTTGGAACTTGCTTTGTAGACCAGGCTGGCCTAAAACACAGAGAGAGATCTGCCTGCCTCAGCCTCCTGAGTGCTGGAATTACAGGAGTGAGGCGGCACTGCTTGACTTTGTTTTTTCTTTTTCTTTCTTTCTTTCTTTCTTTTTTTTTTTTTTTAAATATTTACTTATTTAGTGTACAATGTTCTGCCTGCATGTATGCCTGTGAGACAAAAGAGGGCACCAGAACTCATTATAAATGGCTGTGAGTCACCATGTGGTTGCTGGAAATTGAACTCAGGACCTCTGGAAAAGCAGCCAGTGCTCTTAACCCCTGAGCCATCTCTCCAGCCCTGTTTTCTTCTTTTCTTTTCTTTTCTTTCTTTCTTTTTTTTTTTTTTTTTTAAAAAAAACTTTTATTTATTTATTTGTCTTGGTGTTTGCCTGGAACTGGAATTACAGACAGTTGTTAGCTGCCATGTGGGTGCTGGGAATTGAACCTGGGTCCTCTGGAAGAGCTGTCAGTGCTCTTAACCACTGAGCCATGTCTCCAGCCCCTCTTTTTTACTTAGTACACAGGTTTTGTCAATGAACCATCCTGATAAAGGCAAGACAAAGGAAAGGATTTATTCTGTTTGTGAATGTAGAGTCACCTTGTGATACTCTTTCTTGGTTTCTGGCTTTACACTTTCCAGTGCCATAGCTTCAACAGTAAAGGCATGCTACTTATGCTCCTTACCATCCATTAAACACACTTTCTCTTCATCCAGGAGTCTGCTTCCTTGCTTATGGTCTGCCAATCCTTTAGCCATGGACAAGCATCGTCTTCCCAGGACCTTCATTGAGGCACTGTAAAAATTTAAGTTTCCAAGCACAGTGGATATGACAAGCTCAAAAAATCCCTAGTGGATCATGCTGCTTGGAGATCACACCTACTGTCATAGGTAGCCAAAAGGATTGAGGAGAAGAGTGGGGCCTCAAACTGATTTGGAGAGATTGACCAGCCCCAGGGATGTTTACAACAAGGAGTAGTGGGAGCCTGGTGGCTGTCTCTGCCTGGCAGAGAAAGGGTACACTTAGACTGCTTTTCCAAGCTTCTGTAAATGACAGACTCATGAAGACCAGAGCATAACACAACCTGCAAGCGTTCTTTGCATCCCACACCAAGATCTACCCTGTCTCTCATTTGAAAGTTGAGCCTGTCCCCAGGGTTCTCAGCTGAAGCATGAATGCAGATACCCCTTTTCACAAGCAGCAGGCCATGGGTGATGCATGTCGTCCCAGTATGCTGGAGTCGTTTCCTTCAGTAGATGTGATACTCTCCTCTTCCACTCCAGGCTCTGTGTAACCAAGTGTGGTGGTTGGAATGAGAATGGCCTCCCATATATTTTGAATAATTGGTCCTCAACTGATGGAACTATTTGGGAAAGATAAAGGGGTGTGGTCTTGTTGGAGATCTACCAAGGGAGCAGGCTTTGGTCATGGTGTTTTAACCCAGGAATAAAAAAGTAACTAAGACACCAAATTACCAGTTTTGAAGTAACTAGTTAGGGCACACAGACTTTGGTGTGGAAGAGGAGAAATTGGTTCATTTCTAAGGAAGTAAACCTGCGTGTGGCATCTCAGCAGTTGAATTAATTGTTCAGCATCGTCATCATTGCTACTAAAGACTTGAAAGTGAAGACAAATTTAATTAGGACATTCTGAAAAGTGCAATAGACACTCAGGGATTTTCTCTCACTATTTTACCAGCTGCCTTTTCTGTGGACTATCACCTCTTCTTAGCAGCTGGCATTTCTAGAGAGATTAAAAGAAATCAAATAATAGGTCTGCCTGATTCGGAGTAAATTCATAATACATGAATTTCAGCTTTTTGACACGTTATAGGCTTCTTCCTGGCTTGTCTGTTACCGCTGACCATTCTTGGTTGGGCCTCATTTTCCTTTTGAACCCCAGTGAACACAGAAAATGTAGTCTAGAGAAATCCAGTGACTTGCCCTTGACTGCACAGCTAGGTGGTTCATCAACCCATTTATTTTCTGATGCCATACAGAGTTTTGATAATTCAGATGAGTATTTTTTCCTCCATAAAAATGAATTTTAAACTTGAAGAAATGCCTTTTTAAGGATCTTTGTTTTAAGAATGGGTACTATTTTTAAAAAATTTATTTATTTGTATTTTCAATTATATGTGTGAATGTGTGAGGGGGCATAAGCATGTGAATGCAGTTGCCTACAGAGGCATCAAATCCTTGGCATAGGAGCTATGTAGTATGAGAGAACTCTTGCTGGCTTTGCCAATGAGGAAATGCCATGAGGCAAGGAATGTGGTAGCCTCCAGGACAGACGTTCTCAACCTGTGGGTCACTACCCCTTAGCAACTTGAACAATCTTTTTATAGGGGTCACTAAGACAACTGGAAAACACAGATATTTACATTATCATTCACGGCAGTAGCAAAATTACAATTATAAAATTACTACAAAATAATTTTATGGGGTCACCACAATGTTAGTAATGTATTAGAGGGTCATAGCATTCATAAAGTTGAGAACCACTGCTTTAAAAGCTGGAATAAGTGTGACAATTGAGTCTATCTTTTACTCATGGAAAGGAAATGTTTTAGTAAAGCCTTAAATTTAGCCCTTGTGAGACCAGGTAGGGCTTTGGACCTCCAATTCTGTGAGCAAATGAGTATGTTCTGCAACTGTTTTTTAGAAATATATTATAGCCACGATATTAAATCAATACACTCTCAAAAGTATTTTATATAAACACAGTGATAACACAATTAATAAAAAACATTCTACCTTTTTTCAAAAAACATAAGTTTTTAAGTTTGGCCTTTAACAAGTTGTATCAGTCAGAAAGAAAGCAGATTCTCAACTGTAATTCTTACTGTGTCTTGTGAACTATTCTAGATGTTAGGTTTATTGGCTCATATCAACCTTTTCAAGACATCATGAGGTTGGCTCACAATAACAGGTCATCATCAGCACTTAGTAGAGAAGAAGACTTCGTTACAGAGGAATCCTGCAACTCGCCCAGGCTCATGAAGCTGGGGAACTGGCATTGGACTTAACCTGACTCTGGAGGTTATTATGCACCTTGATGCTTCTCCAAATATCAGTGGACAAAGACAAAGCACAGACATAGATCTTGTCCTTTACCCAAGAATCAATGTGTTTCTGGAGGCACACTCTTTTCTACTTCATAGATTTTCCTTTGATAGATTTTCCTTTGTGATATTTTTAGCGTTTCCTGTAAGTTTGCCATGCTGCTATTTTTACCTTTCTCTCTCCTCAGTCCGGAGGCTGTCTTCATATGAGAATCACCAGAAGTCTCATAATTAGCAGGTATCAGTTACTAAAAAATTGATTGTGTCTAGGTTTTGTTTTTTATTTTATATTTTTCTCTTCAGTTCAGGTGTCTCTGAATCTCTTCTGCCTCTTGCTTATTTCAGATCCCGGTGCAGGGGGATGTCTGTGTGGAGACAATGGAAGACAAAGACATGAAAGTATGACCTGCAGACCTAGGTTTGCCCATGCTTGTCTGCCATGGGCTATTTCCTGTTTTATTTTCAAATGAAGCTTGAGCTTTGTGTATCCCTATGAAATTTTGTATTTAGATATCATTCCCTTTTAAGTCATCATTTCTGACATAGACTTTTGAGATTTATTAATTTGGTTCACTTATGCTAATCACAGATAATCAAGACTTTCCTTTAATTGTGTTTTTCCCTCAGTCTCTAGACAGAGACAATCAAAGTGAATTGTCAAAATGAGTTTGTGTGTGTGTATGTCTTCAAGGCTTCTTTTCCATTTAAAAAATGCTTTTGTCTGTGTTTCAGCCCAGTAGTAGGAGTACATCCCAGTGGCTATTAGATCGGCAATTACGGTTTAAAGTTCTACTTTTTTAAAATAACAGTTTGAGGCAACACCTATGTTTTATGGAAAGCATCCAGTGACATTACAGCATACATGAATGCTTGTTGATAGACATAGATGTATTTTTAGGAGATGAGCTGGCCATCAACATTGCCCCACATCTGCTGGAGTGAACCAAGTCCTGCCTAACCCACTGAGCACCTATGTGGGACAGTTGGGTACCAGTGGCACCATCGGTTCCAACATCACCGAACACTTGCAGTTGTCACAAAGAAATAACAGATACCTCATAAAACTACAGTGAACATAGAGTCTGACCTGGGCATGGCGGCACACACCTGGATTCCAGCACTTGGGAGACTGCAGCTGGAGCATCACAGGTATGAAAGCCAGCTTGGGCTGTATAGCATCACAGGTATAAAGCCAGCTTGGGCTGTACAGCAAGACAGCAAACAAAAGAAAGAAGAGAGAGATGGGAAGGAGGGAAGTAAAAAGAAAGAGAGGGAATGCAGTTTAAAATCAAATTATGGAATACTTTTTAGCTTCAAATAATATTTACTAACCGGAAGCATCACTAGATAATGCAGAAGGCATTTGACAGATGGGTTTGATATCAGTTAAAAAAAATAGCAATAGTTTCCCAAGTTCTTTTTATTTGTACAATCTTCTCTCTATTAAGTAACTTTAAGTATTTAACTTAGTTTTAAACCTTAACTAAACCAACAAGGATGATATTCTCACCTCCCAAAACTAATCGACACATCTTCCCAAAAAGCCTGGGTAGAGAATGTCCTCTGGACAGGAAATGAACCAGCTAGACACCTTGTGAATGCCACCTTCAGCCCAGAGGTAAAAGTAAACCCATTTACAATTATCCCCCATCTGAACAGGTAAAAGCCAGAAGGAGCAACAGAAATTTTGGTAACAGGCGTGAAGTCAGGGCAGGATTAGAGAAGCCAGATCTCCTAACTGTCCAGCTCCCAGGATGGAGTCGAAATGGAGCAAGCATCCCATCCAGCTTTCATCTTTTTCTCAGCTACACCGGAGGGCTTCAATCCCATCAGCTGCTCCACCGCCACCTCGCCTAGCAATTGCTGTTCACTGTGTCTAAAATGATTTGCTCTTAGGGTTAAGAGAAACATGTCATTCATTCTGTAAGGTGCTCCAGACTGTTCTAGGTCCTTACTTGTTTCTGATTTGCTTTAGAGACCAGTAATACAGTGGGTGGGCTTTCCTTCTGTACCCAGGGTCCTGGAAAAAAGTTAGCAAAGTTTCGTAATTAATGAGGGTGTGGGAAGTTAGTCTTCTCTCTCTGCCTTGAACTTCAAGCAAATGAGGGCTCAGTTCAGAGACTAGTCAGATGTTCTGTTGAGGCTTTGTGTGGGGACAAGTGTTCAAACATATATATCTTTTTAAAAAATAAAAGCAGAAGCATCCGTTTCAAATTGGTTCCTGAGGTGTTCTTTTGAAAACTGGTTCAGGTCACACAGGCCAGGGAGAAGAAGAAAAAAAAAACTGGGTTATGCTTGATTTAATTCACCTCAGCTTTCAGGATTAAAGTTAAGTTAAAGTTAGAGTCTGCCATTTTTGACAGCTTCGTGAGTAGAGAAGAACAGTGTAGGGATTCAGAGAATTCAATAGAAAAATAACCCCCAGGGCCAGAGGGGGGTGAGATCTAGATCCACTTCACAGCATCCTCTCCCACAATTACTGATTGTCTATAGCTCTTATTTAGATGGGTAAATCAAGCTCCGTGTTACTAAAGAGACTCCGTATCGATATTCAACCTAGGACTCACTGCTATCTCTCATTCTAAGCACAGCTATAAGACTGGATATAGAGATGTACAATGAAGTCACAAGACTGAGGAAGCCTTGGCAGGAAGGACACAACACAAGTTCAAAGCCAGCCTGGGCTATATAAGCAGCCTGTGCAAAAAACACACAAACAACAATCATCACAATAATCTAACTGATACACATTTAGTCAGTTGATCATTGTGTTGTTTGTTATAGCAACAACTGGCTTGTCTATATTTAAATTAAAAAGCTAGTTGTTTTAACAATATAAAAATCTTCATATTTCCATTTATAATAAGAACATGAGAAATTAATATTTTAGATTTGCTTATTTTTTTATCTTATGTATATGGGTGTCTTGCCAGCATGTATGTCTGCACATCACATGTGTGCCTGGTGCCCTTAGAGTCCAGATTCCATGGAATTATGGATAATTGTGAGCTGCCATGTGGGTTTTGGTAATGGAACCCAGGTCCTCTGGAAGGCAGCTGGTGCCCCTAATCCTGAGTTCTCTCTCTAGTCCCTAAGTAAAAAAATCTATCTCAATTTTACATGTTACTAGTAGTTATAATAGGTAAGATCCCCTGAGGTCCTATTTTTTAAGCCTTTAGCTTATTTAAAAACATTTAATAGTCAATAGAAACAATGAATTTCAGTTTATCTTAAGAACACCTTGATAATACTACCGCCATTTAATTTATACATAAGCTAAATGTCTTGTGTACTGATTAAGTTTATGTGTGTGCTAAATGTCTTGTGTCATAATATAGTTTATGTGTATGTAAAATGTCTAATGTCCTGGTGTATTTATGTGTATACAAAATAACTCATGTCCGGATTTAGTTTATGTATATGCTATATGCCTAGTGTTCTGATTTAGTTTGTGAGCCACCGTGTGGTTTTGCTGGGAACTGAACTCAGGTCCTCTGGAAGAACAGTCAGTGCTCTTAACCTCTGAGCCATCTCTCCAGCCCCCTGATTTAGTTTGTATGTATGCTAATTGCTTGTGAAGAAATTTCCCACATCAACTTCTCTGGGGGAAGAATATCAGGCATAGGCACATAAAATCACAACATTTCAGTTTTTTAATCTGTTTTCCTTCTTTGGAGAGGTAGTCTCTGTGGTGATATATTTTATGTTTAATAAAACCAGTCTAGAATACCAGAGAGAGGAAACAGACCACAGTCAAATCTCACCCAGCAAGCTTCTCAAAGTAAAAGCTATCCTCCAGCTTCCTCAGCCTGGCTCCTCGTCACTTCTACAGAATAAATGTCTTCCTACACCTGCCTTAAATAACTTCTTTGCCCATTTGTTTCACTTCCGGGTTTAACTCTGTATCATATTCTAGAGTTAAGATTAAAGGCATGGGCTACTAATTTGGTAGTTAGGCCTTGAACTACAGTAACACAGAAAGATCTCTGTCTCTGGAGTTATGGGATTAAAGGCGTAGGTCAACACTTCCTGTCTTTCCCTTGCTTGGATTAAAGGCCTGAGTTACCACTCTCTGACCCTCCTGGACTGACTGTGGATGGATCTGTTCTCTGATATTCCAGACTGCTTTTATTAAATATAAAATATATCACCACAAATCTCACTATGTAGTCTTGAACGGCACAAAACTTCCTTCATAGACCAGGATGGTTGCAGACTGGTAACAAGCTTCCTGCTTCTGCTTCCGAAGAGATAGAATTACATATAAATGTGAACTACTGTTCCCAGTTAATGGTGATTCTTTAAATCACAGAATTTACTATATGACTACCTGTAAAAAACAATAAAGTAACAAGGTGAAAAATATATGAGCAAATGTGCTTTCAAATAGTCCTAAGCTGCACTGAGTAAACACACACACACACACACACACACCAAAAACCAAAACCACACACATCGTTTTTTTGTAGTAAATCTTAGTGACAGAATTCAAAGGCTTTTAGAACACACATTGACAGCTACTTCTTAAATGAGGGTAATTTGTTCTGGGTTTCCAACACAAGTCAGCTTCAAATGTTTATAAGATGGCTCATTTGATTACTTTAAAATTGTGTGGCATGTGGTAATCTACTTAGTTCATATGACAGAGCATCCTGAAAGCATTCTTGAGACTTCTGACCATTTCACAGCAAGCAAAACTGTTGTCAAGGAGGCTAAGTAAGACAGTTTGTTTAATTGAAGTCTTTTAAATACTCAGGTAGTACAGCATGAAGAAGTTACTATTTTTAGTAACTGAACTATTTCTATTAGTCCCCAATGAAAAGTTCTAATTTTAAAGGCTGGCATGATAAATGCATTGTAAAACACCTTAGAAAGCAAGTCATAAGGAGGGGTTTAGTGCAGACTTCATTAATGATGACAGGATTTTCTGTTAAACATTATTCTTAGGGACTCAGAGAAATGGCTGCTCTTCCAGAAGACCTCAGTTCAGTTCCCAGTGTAAGTTCCTGACACTCCACGTGGTAAAGCCAACATGGCTCCAGCAGGACCTGGTATGGAGGCTCGCCCTTGGGCGTGGCTGCGTTAAACCCATGCACATCCCTTCTCTTAAAAAGAGACACCATGTTGCCCATGTTGAGGTCTGTCTCTCCTCCTCTTCTGCTTCTCTGCTCCTGTACTTGCCTGGGAACTCTCCTAAATAAACTCTCGTGTGGCCTTGGTAGTGTGTGTGTGTGTGTGTGTGTGTGTGTGTGTGTGTGTGTGTGTGTGTGTCTGTGTGTTTGTGTGTGTCTGTGTGTCTATCTTTTCACGTGCAAAACCAATCCCCAGCACCCACATGGCAGATCACAACTGTCTATAACTCTAGTTCCAGGGAATTCATTGTATTCACAGAGATATCCATGCAGGAAAAATACCAATGCACATAAAATATAAATATTTATATGTCAAACACATACAACCCCCCTCCTATTACTCTTAGGCATCAATAACCTGTCATAAAATCTCCCAAGGCAGAGAATACATCAATCAGAGATATACCTTTCTATAACATTAAAATAAACAAACAAACAAATGGCTATGGAGTCAATATTTAGTTGTTTTTTTTCTTGGCTAAAATAAAGCTCATACATGAACATAGAGACAGCATGGGGTGGCTCTAGACAAAGTCCCCTGACAGGTTTTCATTGATCACTTTATTACTGGAAATAAAATTGGTTGTTGTGACAGTGTTGGGGATGGATCCTAGGGCCTCATGCATTCATGTCAAGTACTGAACCACTGAGCTACAGTCAAGCCCTTTACTGAAAATAAGATTATTTTGACTAATTACTATTGCATTTGCCATGATTGCTTTTCCATGGAAAGAACAGCTAGTGAAACCTAGGAATATCAGAATGAAATGTCTTGTTAAGTTAAAAGATGCTTTATTTCAACATGGCCTACTCTCATTTTTAAGATTATACACACACACACACACACACACACACACACACACACACACACACACAAGCTAGAAGGTTTGTGACTTTCTTTCAGGAGATTTTCTTCAACAAGCTTTTGATCAAGAAAGACCCACGTGGATGGGTGGGGTGTGAAGAAGATGCCTGACAGAGGGTGCCTAGATCTCATATCACCTGCAGTGCCCATTAAACTATTAGCTTTAACTTAACAAACAAGGCTTGGCTGAAGATTGAGGGGCAGTTTGAGATGGATGTTTAAAAGTAGACAAAGATTATTTGCCACAGAAAAGACTTTGTGTGCTTCTTGAGGGGGGAGGTTTAGATTATTGGTTTTTGTTTTGTGCTAATGTGTAGTATGAGAAAAACACCTGTGGTGAGTTAGATATCTAGAAAACAGATCTGATGGTTTTTATAATTATTCTGTAATTTCAGTGGTAAGTTTGCTTGTCTCCCATGTTTCATAATTAAACATTATGTTGCTACTGTTACTGGTAATCATACAATGTTTAAGACTTTTTTTTCATACATTATGGAAAAGAATAATTCTGTCTAAGAAGAACTGGATCTGGGATCTTTGTCTGTTAGCTTCCTTTATACTTAAGAGAATCAGTGATAATAATAGTTCTTTTTTAGGGATCCTGGAGGAATTCTTCTCTGAGAAATAGCATCAGTGTGACTTAATAGATGATGTCAGTTCATTTTTTTCTACTATGTTATAAACTAGAATGTTGCATTTTCCAGTCTTTAAAAAAACGAGAACTTGAATGTTTTGATCGTGAGTTCCTTGAGCTCTGTACTTGTTTGGGGGTATACTTTTCCTCCCTGATCCAGCCTGAAGTTCTTTGTCTGCAATTCAATCTCTATTGCTTTAATCATTTTGGATTGTACCGGTGGCTTCTCGCTAATAAAAGAAACTGGGGAGCCAGGCTTGGCATGAGCCAAGCCTCTTCAGTGGCGGTAAGACTTTACATATGAATTGTCTGCCCACAAAAGGGTCCACTGTCAGATTAAATTAATGAGCTGCATGTTTTAATCATTAAGGTAATAGCAATATGTGGATTCTTTGCCTCTGTTTTAATCATTTCTGTGTTTTTACCAGCTAGCTCATCAAACGCTTTCTTTTGAGATGCCGTCCTATTTCATTGCAGAGAATAGCTTCTATGTAGGGCAGAAAGAAACGCTTTAGAGTTTTGAGAAACTCTAAATAGTTTCAGGGCTTAGTGAAATTTATAGCTATGTCTTTGTCCTCCAGTGATTTATTTATTAAATGGTGTTTTGAAAGACAGGTCTATGACCACCATCAGCAAATGGGACCAGTGTGGTGAGGTCAGATTATCAGAGTTAAGTGCAATATGTGAATTTTAGGTCTTAGTAACTGAGGTGAAAATGGTTTATTTGGAGGACCACGGGCAACATTTAGACCAGGTGAGTTGAAAGAGATATTGCTACGAAAGCCAGCAGTGTCTCTGATCACTTTGCTTCCTCTAGAAATTGCTTTCTATAGACTTTCAACCTGCAGGTGGGCATCTGCCTGGCAAACCTCAGCCAGAGTATTTGTAGTTCTCAAAAGCATCCTAGTGAGCACATTTGCCCTTAGCTGACCTTTCTGATAAATAAAACCCTGATTCACAAAGCATGGATGAGTGAGTCTGAGCACCACCACCTCAGGGATTTAGATCATGCCCAAGTGAAACCCATTTTCACAGATCCATTTCAACTCTCTAGTTATATATTATTGGGTTGGTGCCAAGGAGGTGGGTCCAGAGACTTTTAACTGAATTTATTAAATGAAAGCAACTGTTTTAATAAAGCTGTGATGAGTCCAATACGTGTTCACAGCATTTGCTCAAATAGCCCATTATAGATTATATTCTTCATCTAGGAGCTACTTTGGGGCAGAGTTAGTAACAACGACTGCACCCTTAAGTCTCCATGATGCTGATGCTCTACAGAAGATTTGTTATCATGAAGACAAGCAGATTTTTTTCCCCCTTTCTGGAAATAGGGGCAGAGGACCGGACCAAAGGGTATGTCATGTAGGCTGAGAATGCAAACAGAAAGATGAGAAAAGAACTCAAAGAGACTAGTGGATTGTCTAGGTCATGTACCCGCTTGGGGATGGAGCTGGAATAGTGAGGGCTTCCCAGAATTCACTGGAAGTGGACACAAGCGAGGTACCCTGCTAGGCCTGTTGAGTCTAACATGGCAGCAGCTACTAGTCTCTTGGAGCTAATAAACACTGGAAATGTGGCAAGAGACTGAAGACTAAATCTGAAATTTCACTGTTCTCATTTATAAAACCAAGCAGTGGAATATATTTTTTCTATTAAAGCCAACTTTATTGTCCTGTAATGATACCTTTACTTCGATCACTACCATTTAGTGTCCAGATTGAGACATGTTATTGCTATAAGAGACAAACTACATTTCAAAGACAGATTGACAAAAGAATATAAAATGTGTTGTTAGTAATTTCTGTATTGATTGCATATTGACATTACGGGATATACAGATCAAAAAAAGTAGAAATTGGGGCTGGAGAGATGGCTCAGAGGTTAAGAGAACTGGCTGTTCTTCTGGAGGTTCTGAGTTCAATTCCTAGCAACCACATACTGGCTCACAACCATCTCTAATGACATCTGGGATCTTCTTCTGACATGTAGGCATATGTGTAGGTAGAACACTGTATATATAGCAAATAATTTTAAAAAAGAAAAGTAAATACTTAAGATTGTACTTAGCTTTTTTTTTTAAATTATTTTTAGCATAGTTACTAGAACACTTTAGCTTGGGGTGCTGGCTCATGCCTGTAATCTATAATCTGAATACTTGGAAGAGAGGCCCCAGCAAAAGGATTGCTACAAATCTGGGCTACAGAATGAGACATTAAAAAAACAGACAAACCTATTAGCAGAAAAAAAAAAAAGCAGAAAGAAAGAAAAAGAAGAGAGGGGTAGAAAAGGAGGGAGGGAGGCAGACAGAGAGATGGAGGAAGTGTAAATACTACAGGTGTCTTTTCTCTGCTGGGTTGGGCAGCACTGGACAAAGAGACTCAGTGTCCCTTTCCTTCACCAACATCTGATCTCAGTTTATTTGCTCCTGCTTACATAGGAGGACCCTGGGCCTGAGCGGGCTAGCCTTGAACAAAGTCACACTTCCAGGAAATGGCAGATTGAAGGCTAGCAGCAGGGCTGGGAGATTTGAAAGGGGCTGGCTTTTGTTTCCAGAGTTTCTGCCCCTGCACTCTGTACTATTTGGGTAGGATCTCTGCATCCAAATAGACTGCGTTTCAGATTTAGGAACCCGAGTTCCAGGTCCTAAGTTGGCTGTTCATCACAGGCAGTAGGAGAATTCCTTTGCCTGATGGAAAACTTAAAAGTGGTCAGTCTTAAGGCTTTTGTGTTCTGTTCTATGAGTTTCTTGTTTAAAAAAAAATTCTGAAAAGTGTATGTATACAATTTATTCATTTAAGATCATTTCTCACATTTTTTATTTGCATTAATTTTTCAACCCTTAAAAAAATCGGTTTCTAGCACAATTGCATTTCTGATTACAATTATATTTACCATTAAAAACAGGTTTTATCGTTTTTCTCCAAGAAGTGGGTCATGTGTTTGGAATGAAATGATCAGTTTGTAACAAAGATATTTGGAAAACACTAATACATTTAAACAAAAACTGCATTTGAATGCTACACTTGCCCTTCTTTCTAGATTTTGACCTAATGTTTAAAAGTCAAGTTTGCGGCCCCAGGCGAGGTGCGCTGTTCAGGCACCATCAGGATATCTATTTCTGGCTGCTGAGAGCTGGAAAGTCTAGCATGATTTTTATCTACGTCCTAACACTGACTCAGTGCAAACGCCCAGTGATGTGGGGGATAAAAGCCCACTTGTAGAAAAGCCACTGCATCAGGTTAGATGGAAGGCTACAGGCCTCCCTCAAAGACTAAAGCCACCATGATTGTGGGTCACCTGAAGGACCCTGGGCAGTAAAAGGAGTCACTGTAATACCACACAGTAGAGCTGCCAATAGAGGGCGCCAGAGGATGGAAAAGTAACAGCAGGCGATGGCCTTGGCATATTTCTTTGGCTTCAATTGCTATTAGCAAAAGAAAGATAAAATTTAAAAAGTCATCTTTTTATCTTTCAAAGAGAATATCAGTACTTCTTTTCGCACGTGTAATTTCTGTCTCTGTAGGCCTGGGCCTTAAAGAGTGTGTCCCCAGCTAAAGCCAGGGAAGGTGTATTGCATAGATGGTCTGTGAAGTAGCCGCGGCCACAGTCCATGTTTCTTTCCCCATTCAGAGCCTTAGAACTCTGCCAAGAAGCCTCACTTCCGCTGGTATTTTCATTATTAGCAAATTAAGTCTCCTTATTGGGAAATAAATTGACAAAGCAAACACTAGAGTTTTTGCCTTGGGGCCTGTGGATTGTCAGTTTCTGGGAAAACTAGGTAGCAAAATAGACCAGCAGATGTGTAGCCTGCAGCGTGGCAGGCAGGAAAAAGTAATCTTGACAGAACAGCATTGAAGCAGAGATCTGGAGACCATGTAGGCATTAGCCCATGAAGTAAACAGGGTTGAAGAGCATTCTAGACACCATAAAGGCATAGCTCTGGAGTCTGGGAAATGGGAGGGGCTGAGTCTGAGCAGGATGATCATTATCAGTGACTCAGTGAAGGTCATGGTAAAGAGTTTGGTCCGTGATAAGTGGATGATGAGATTAGATTTATGTTTTTAGGTGGTATTTCTAGCTGCTGTGTGGATCACAGACAGAAAGATCCTAAGAAGGCAGGCTACTGCAGCAGTTCAGATGGGGTATTGTGATGACCTGAAGTGAAGCACTGACGAAAATGAAGAGACAGGCTGGAGAGATAGCTCAGCGATTAAGAGCACTGACTGTTCTTCCGGAGGACCTGAGTTCAATTCCCAGCATCCACATGGCAGCTAACAACTGTCCATAATTCCAAGATCTGACACCCTTACACAGTTATACATGCAGGCAAAACACCAATTCACATAAAATAAGATTTTTATATAAAAAAAGAAAGAAAATGGAGAGACCCGGTGGAGAATGGTTGTAACTCTAGGTTCTGGGGTGACTGTAGTCGTGCTTGCTTTTAATGGCATCTCCAGGCTTCTCTGTCATTGAGTATTCTAAGAAGAGCTGGCCATAGCAGTGTGATATATGAATATGTACCCAGTGTCATTACATACATGTGTGAATGCATAGAAAGATTCTCCAGTGGAACTGGTCCATTAACCATCCCTCTGAGGAATGAGATGTAAGAACCCCCAATCTGAACTCCAGATGTTACTGTGTTATTTGAAAATGTTTAAGGCAGGTCTTAATTAGTCTTCTAATTAGCAAAACAAAAAAAAAAAACCCACCATCATTTCCAATAAAAAAAACCAAAACTTTTCAGCTGGGAAATTTGAAGGCCTTTGTAGAGCTCCAGTAATCTCTCACTTCCATTAAATCTTTGTGCTAGAATTCCAAGAACCTTTCTATATGGGGACCTTCTAGCCCCAGAGAACATAGATTTCTCTCTGCAGCTCATTAGAGATGCTCAGAAAATCAACTGGGGGACAAGCTGCAGAATCTCTCACACACCCTTTGATCTTTCCAGTAGCAAATGTGTCATTTGTAACGCGATGGTCCAGCTCTTCTCTGAGAATAAAAACAACCACCCTCAGATGCTTCTGTAAATCTGGCTAATGACCAGCCTTTCTCCAACTGATGCATCCATTCTGCCATAACCCCCACCCCACGGGCATCATTTCTACTTGCTTGGTAAATAATTAGCCTGCCACCTGTGGATACAGAAAAGCTTATAAGTATTTCAAACACTGTGAGTGACTGAAAATACCTCTGTTTGATTTCACCTGTACCTGTGAGACTTCAAATGAAAGCTCACCTCTAAGTAGGAAACAACCAGGAAGAAACCCAGGCCAGTAATAGATGCATATGGTGGTGGTTAAGCTATTGTGATCATAAGTGGGTTATGACAAAGCCTGGAATTTGAACCTGTCCAATTTAAGCTCTTACCTATCAGTCTTACCAGGAAAGAAATAAAGCCCTGTTTTATAGTAATATTTTTAGGTTAAAGGAATATTTTAAAAATAGACCTTATTTTTAAAACTCCAAGTTTCTAATAAAATATAAGAAATACAGAAAGTACAAGGTTCTTTCATACTCCCAACACACACACACACATGCACACACACATGCATACACACATGCACACAATACACTATACGCATATACACATACATGCATACACACATGCACACAATACACACACATGCATACACACATACATACATATATATTACACACACATGCACATACACATGCACACACATACACACACATGTACACACACATGCACACACACATGCATACACACATGCACACACATGCACATACACATGCACACACATACATGCATACACACATGCACACACACATGCATACACACACATGCACACACACATACATATATGTGAGTGCACCTCTTTAACTACTGCTGTCTCACACAATTGCTCTATGTGACAGTGTCTGTGACAAAACTGATGTCCTTCTTGTCACCCCGAGTTCATAATTTACAATATGGTTTATACTTACTTTGCAAACTGTAGCTTTTGAAATCAATGGCAGTCACTCATCACTGAAGGATCATAACAATCTCCTGGCTCAGGAACAACCTTTTTACTCCCGCCTGCAACTCTCCACATGCACCCCAACCCTCCACACTCACCCTAATCCTCCACACTCACCATAACCCTCCACACTCACCCTAATCCTCCACACTCACCATAACCCTCCACACTCACCATAACCCTCCACACTCACCCTAA
>PVIH01000107.1:419437-498099 GCA_004025045.1 Sigmodon hispidus | reverse complement strand
TATTTATTATGCATACAGTTTTACAGAAGAGGGCACCAGACCTCATCATAGATGGTTGTGAGCCACCATGTGGTTTTGCTGGGAATTGAACTCAGGACCTCTGGAAGAACAGTCAGTGTTCTTAACCTCTGAGCCATCTCTCCAGCCCCGTAAAGCACATTAATTATCTTATTTCTGTGAACAGTCAACTTGTAAGCCCTGTTACTCTGAGCAAGGGCTTCACTGCTTCCAAGGATCTCTGAGGGTCAGGGATGGTCCCTTTTAGCAGCAGGAAGGCTTGGTGAACAATGCCAGTAGAGATGTGCTCCTAGAGTCAAGCGGTGCTGTTCGTGAAGATGCAAAAATCAAAGACATCAGGAAGAAGTGAGTTTCCAGATGGCAAGCTGTGATCCCATCCGATGAGCCATCCAGTGCCCTGTTTCCCCCTTCTTTCTCATGCCCCTCTTCTTTATTTTACTCTGAAGCATTGGACTATTCAAATGTGAAACTCAAGGAGAAACCTAGTTTCACATAGGCTCACATAGTATTCTAGCCTTGCTCGAAACTCGGCCCATGTTTGCCAAAAGTTTCATGAGTGTCAACGAGCCTGGACTGGAAACCTGATCGGAAGCCAGGTGACTCCTGGTGACTTAGAGGCTTTGTTGTGTAAGCACAGACACTGTCAAACAAGGGTACTTCTTATTTCCACGACTTCTACTGCAATTTCATGTGTACACACATTTCTTTTTATATATTCTATGACATTTTAAGGACAAGTTGAAGTCTAACATGAATTTCTGTAGCTGTGATATTTAAACGTTGGCAAATAGAAGCCAGCATTTTAAATTCCGGCTCAGTTTGAATCACGGTGGTGTGAACATGCTGGTATAATTCAGCTAGAGGAAGGAAGTCCCAAGAGAGCTATGGAATGTCTTTCTTTGCTTAAATATACCTCTGTGCTTGTGAAGAACAAACAGTAACATTTTGTCCAGGTCTGTCCTCTTGACAGTGTGCTTTTTGTTCACTTTCCAAAGGTGGTGTCAAATATATTGGTGGAAAAATAATAAACTTCACCCAGATATTTTTTTCCTTGCCTGCTCAATTGATACACTCCTAGGTAACATTGCGAGTATTGAAACGTTTGCTGCTGTTGCTTGCAATGTAAACTGAGAATAAAGGAGTAGTCAGTGAAAGCTTCTCTCAGAAAGATGTGGTGACCCAGAACTGCTGTGTATGTGAATGAGACCTAGTTATTAAAGAGTGTGTGTGTGTGTGTGTGTGTGTGTGTGTATGCATGCATATGTGTGTGAGAGTGTGTTATGTATGAGTCTGTATGTGTATGTCTGTATATTTTTTAGTCTCTCTGTGTGTGCATGAGCACTTGTATGTGTACCCATGGATATACTGTAGGGGGGGAAGAAGAAAATGGGTTTGGAATCTTTGTTTAGCAAATCTGTGACCTCAGAAACAAAAGTGATCAAGCTCTAGATCGCAATACATTCCTTTGTTGATTATACTAATTTTGTTGGCTGAATGTCAAAATATTTTTGGTATTATTTCTCTCATTAAAAGCAACAAGTGTTAAGATTCCAGACATAGTAAATAATCTCCAATAAAAATAGGACCACTTTGGAGTCACATATTTGTACAACTTCCGTGGGTCAGTCTCAGAAATGTCACCATGACTCTGAGGCTATCATAAGATGCAAAGTCACCCGAAAACTAAGATTCAAGTTGACATTTTCCTAGTTTGACAGTGTGTGACCCCATCTGAAGACATTTCAGAGAAATGAATTGGTAACTTCAATTTAAGATGTAGTTAGACTAAACTTACTGACTTTTATGAAAACAGACTCCTGATCGAATTAGATTCCAGAAAATTTCTTTTTGGAAATTTTAACATCAGTTTTAAATTTAACAAATTTTACTTTTATTAAAGATAAAGTTTGTATCTTGCTTCTGTTGTTTAACTTGACCCTGCATAAAATATAAAATATTATGAGATAGTAACAGCAAAACTTGGGGATAATATATGTAAGTCTAGAACTGGATCCACTATTCTTGATATAAAATGTATGGCCTTATAAAAAGTGAATAGTCCCAAGTTAGCAAAATGAAAAAAAAAAAGTATTCAAATCCAGCTCCTAGAGAAGATAACACAAAATAATCCAGAATCACCCTACAAAGGAGAACATCACTAAGTGCATCCTGGCACAGGAGTTTAATCTTTCAGACAGGTCTATCATCCATTATATTTATAAGGAAAAGAGCAAAGATACCACACCAAAAATAAACTCCAAGCTTATGTATATGCACTTGATTTTCTAGATCATTAAACAACTTTTTCACAACTTACTTCAGTTGTCATTTAAGAATGCAAATATCTCTTAATTAAAAATCATTTTGTGCTTAATTTATTACCAGAGATAAATGAGCCATTTCATACTTATATACTTATAAGGATACATTACAACAGCCTAAATTTATATAAAATAAATTTTTTCTTAAGCAAAAAACAAAATAATTATGTGCTCCCAATCAGGTCAAGATCTGAGAGTCCTTCCCAATAGATCAAAGAGGAATATTTACATAGATATTACATAGAATGTGCATAGATAACACATTAATATTCAGAAAAGCCATCAATTTCAATGAAATAAAGATATTTGAAATAAGAAATATTAAAATAGAAGACAATGTGGGGGTTAAGCATATAAGTCCATAATAGAGCATCTGCCAAGGATGCATGCTACCATGAGTTAAGGTTGATCCTCAGGAGGAGAAGGGGGAAGAAGAGGAGAAGGAAAAGAAGACTCCACTGGAGTCTGCTTGCCTCTCTAAGATAGCCTTTCACACTGATGTGATTGTTTATTGTTGAAATGCAGGAATTACTGTAAGGGTGAGGGGGGGTCTTCTTATTGCCACTCTTATTTTGAGTATTCTCCTGAAGAATCATAGAGTAAGCAATAGAAATGAACTTCTGAATCAACCCTATAATCACTAGAAAGTGTTAGCCAACTGGTCTACCACCTAGGGTTACAGAAAGAAAGAATCAGACTGGAGGAGAAAATAGACTGCCCCCTTTCAGAAACTTAACAGAGAACTCTCCTGAATCTCCAGATCCCATTTTATATTTTCTCTCTCAAGACCTACTCTTACATTTCCCTCTGTCTTGTTAGGATTAACAGACATCTCTTTTACAAATTCACCGTTATTAAGCTGCTAATGTAAAGGAGTGGTTCAGATAGCTAAATCAGGATTCACATAGATTACAGAATTAGCCCATAGCCTCTGACCTTGGAGAAAATGGGCATTTGGGTAACACAGGACATTTGTGCTTTATAAACACTATTTACTGATTAACACTAAAATGCAAATTGACTGATCAAGATTTCCATTTATATTTTTTGAATCAAACGATTTAGAACAACTTTATACTTACAGAAGAACTATGAAGAAAAGTGTTACCTTATGTTCTGTGTTTATTAGTAAAACTTACAATAAATGACATCCTATTATAATTAATAAAGCTTATTGAGGATGTTATTTTAACCAAAGCTCATGCTTTCTCCTTCATTGTACCCTATGACCTTCCTCTGTCCTGGGACCCTGTCCAGATTATCATGTTACATTTAGCCATTCCTCTTTAGGCTCCTCTCAGCTCTGACAGTTTCTTTCCTTGTTTTTGAAAGCTGTGACAGTTTGGGAAATACTTGTTAGGTATTTTATAGGCTGTCCTATTAAAACATATTGTATGTTTTTCTCATAATTAAACTGGGCTCACTGGATTGAGAGAGGGCAATCTCACAGCAAGGATTCTACTCATCAGATCACATGAGTACATGCTATCAACAGTACATATGGCTGCTGATAGTGTCTTTGACCACATGGCTGAGGCAGCCCTTGATAATTTGTTTTTCCTATAAAGGCACCTTTTATTCCCTTTCCATATTACTGTTTTAGTTTTTATCACATTGTTGTGATAAAATATAAGACAGAAAAATATTCTGAGAGGAAAAGTTTTCTTGGCTCATAGTTCCCGCAGATACAGTCCACTTTTGTGGACAAGGCATGGCAACTCCCTGGTGGGGAAATTTGGTCATCATTGTTCACATAGTGATAAGACCAGATAGAAAAGAGCCAGACCTAAACAGGAGGGAATAAAACCTTCAAAGGCTCACCCTTAGTGGCCTGTGTTACTGTAGAGGCTCCACATCCCAAAGTTTAACTTTCTTCTACAAGGAATATTTGAAACTCTACATTACAGATTTAAATCTACTCATTTATTTATGCCATCATAAATATGTGATGCTCAATATTGATATCTAAATATTAACAGATGAGATAAAAATTACCAAGCAGGGATCTGTAACACCTTGGACTGACACCTTGGATCCCACTCTGTCTAGAGGAACACCTGACTCAGTCTTGATGTTGGGGGGAGGAAACTGATCTGCCAGGAATGGAGGCTGAACTGAGCAATACTGGGACCTTGGGACCTCCTGCCCATGCAAGGGAGGAACGGGGAGATGTAGAGAAGAGAGAGTGACTGGAGGGGGTGGGAGGGGGAAGGGACCTTGAATAAGGATATATACAGATAGAAAATGTCATAATAAAAAATTTAAAAACAAAACAAAAAAAAAACAAAAATAATGCTGTAAAAAAAATTACCAAGCAAACAAGCTTCTGGTCATATTTACAGAAGATTATCTAGACAATGTTTAAATGTGGAAATCTCCCCTAAATATGGTAGCATTATGCTATGGGCTGGGATCCAAGACTACATAAAAAGGAAAAACCCATTGGAGCCCTGGAATTCATCACTTTCTGCTTCCTGCTGTGGATGCAATGTGACCTACCATTTCCTCTTCCTCTATTATGCCTTCCCTGCCATGTTGGACTCTATCACTCTGTCCCATTGCTTTTACTGGGTAATTTGTCATGATATTGAGACACTAACTCACATAGTTCACAATTAGTCCAAGGTTATCTTACTTTCTGTTTTTTCACATTATTCCAGTTTGGGGCTCAACTTTGTTGACTGATGTCTCCTGGACATATTTTGGTCATCCTAAGGTTTCATGCTGGTACATCCATACTCATTTGGTGTATTTCCTGACTCACAAACCAGCTATTTCCTCAAAGACCTCTGGTTACTTTTATTTATTATTAAAGAAGAGTGTTGGTGAAAGCCAGAACATTCATTTTAATTTTTGTGGAAAACAATTACAAATTATAACTAGTTTTAACATTTATGTTGCATAAAAAGGAAAATGTGGGTAAAAATGCCAGGAGTTCAGAAAAGGCATAGCTATGCCTATTCTATGAAGAACCAACCATGATTAGGCCATCTGCAACAGCCTGCAAAGAGAAGTGGGTTAAGAACCCAATACAGTTTATATTTAAATTTTTACTCTTATGAAAAGACAGCTTAGTATCAGAAAGGACAGAATGGAAAAACACATACTTACCTCCTGCTAATGTCCATTTGCACCTGAACTTTGACAACAGCTGAATGTGACTTAATAAAGTAGTAGATGTGCACTTAAAAACAGCATCTGAGGGCCTGGAGGGATGGATCACTAAGGAAATGTGAGAAACTGAGTTCAGACCCCCACCCAGTACCTACAAAAGTGGGCAAAGCAGCCTACCTGTAATCCCAGTGCTCTAAAGGCAGAGAAAGTTTACCTAGAATGAGCTGGCTAGTTGATTAAACGAATCACCAGTCTCCTGTTGGACAAGAGACCCTTTCTCAATATACAAGGTGGAAAGCAATGCAGAAACACACATGATTCAAATGTCTGACATATACACAAACACATGCTCAAATGCAAAGACATATGTGACTACACATGAACACACATACATACCCTCATGTCACATATATACATGGCGGGGGAAGTGGAGCATACATTTTTAAAGCATTGTATTTTGGTTATATTAATCATTGAAAATGCTGCTCCAATCCTAACTTCCAACTGTTTTAATTGTTCCTGACAGGCATTTAGCTCAGTGGTACCTTATCTTACTCATTCAAATTTGCAAACCTGAGAAATTTGGTAACTTAGAGTGTAGTCACAACTGGCACTCTAGTAATTTGGTTTTGTTAGAATTAATTTTTTAGATGTTTAATTTTAAAAACACCAAGAATGTTGAAAAAGTCATATGAAAGTGTATAAGAGTTCAGTGAGCATAGAATAAAATAGCTTCCAAATATGGACTTTTCACTTTTTAAATTTAATTTTATGTAGTACAGTTGTGTGTGTGTGATGAAAAGATGCATTCATACACACACACATATATGCACACACAAGTGGACCCAGGTGTGGCATATGTGTTGAGGACAGAAGACAACATGCATTTGAGGAGTCACTTCTCTTCTACTTTATTGAGGCAGAATAGTGTTGCTGATGAGATTGGGGCCTGTCTACTCAAGGAAGGCTTCATTTCTGAAGGAGGAAGAGGCCCTTGGCCCACAGCACAGGAACGCAACACACATACCTTATTGAGAAGCAAACAGCATTCTGCGAATCACTCCTTCATTATAGTCAGGAAGAAAATTAAAAGTGTTTCTGGCATAAAAATTAAATTGTTGGCATTTTATTTTTATAAATTATGATTGTTCTTGTTCAAGAGAAAACTAACTCTTAAATTTTAAAGGAAAAAATTTCTAGGTCTAATATTTGTATTATGAAAATATGTGGTTTATAAGAAACTAAACAATGAAAATAATCAAGTGAGCAAAGTTTTGTGAAAAGAAAAATGGAAGAGATAAACTCATTGTGTGTGTGTGTATGTGTGTATGTATGTATGTAATTTTATGTATAGCATTCCTCAGGAACCATCCATGTTATTTTTGAGACAGGACCGGGGCTTCCAAGTAGGGCTAAGACTGTGTGGTTAGCAAGTTTCAAGGCTCTTCCTGTCCCCACCTTCCCTCCATGCCAAGCTTCTACATAGGTTCTGGGGTCCAGCTCAAGTCCTTATATCTATACAGTGGGCTCTTTACTAAGGGAGACATCTCCCCAGCCCTTTTAAAAGATTTTTGTGGTTGTTGTTTTGTTATATGATAGGCTAGTTATGTAGAGAATATGTTACCATTTGTGCTGGCTTTATTAACATCATGAATGCATTTAAGTTTATGAGGTTTGTTGGAAATTGGCACTCACTCTCTTTGCCTTGTGTGGCAAGCTGCAGCACCAGATGAGCCTAAAATACAGTGATAATTGTCTTGCTGAGGTGAGAACACTTGACTGTTGTGAGATATTTACCGTCTTTATAGAATTGTTTCTATTTCTGTTATAGAAATTCAAAAGAAGGCTACCAGTCGTTTATATCTACACAATAACTTTACAGATTAACAAATAGCCTTTTTAAAATCAGTATTCTGAGCCCTGAGGGGAAAGATTTAATGGAGACATGCTATTTAGGAATAGTCTAAGGTTACTCACTTCCTAAATAATATCTAGCCGTGGGTCTCTGTGTTTGTTCCCCTCAGCTACAGGAGCAAGCTTCCCTGATGATAACTGGACAAGACACTGTTCTATGAGTATAGCAGAATATCATTAGGAGTCATTTTACTGGTACTTAAAAAAATTAGAACAGTGGTATTTGGTTTTACCCTGGACCCCCTGGGTTCTTGATCACCAGTGTTGGGTCTGAGTTTCATCTCAGGAAGTGAGCCATCAGTCAGATCAGGTACTGGTTGGTTAATCCCACAAACATTGTGCCTCCATTGCACTAACATATCTTGCAGGCAGAACATCATTATAAATGAAAGGGTTGCAGCTGGGATGGTGTTTCTCTTTCTCCTTTGGTCTCATGCAAAGTACCCACCTTCCTGAAGCACAGG
Source organism: Sigmodon hispidus (assembly GCA_004025045.1). Lineage (NCBI taxonomy): Eukaryota > Metazoa > Chordata > Mammalia > Rodentia > Cricetidae > Sigmodon > Sigmodon hispidus. Next base: position 490,268 of record PVIH01000107.1, on the reverse strand, counting down.
TGTGAAGGCCCTGTGTAGTCACCAGCTCCATCCCATATCCCATGGGTTGTGTAGCTGTTATCTTTAACAATGGGGCCTTGCTGTCAGTTTATGGAGAGCATCCTACATAGCCTTGACATCAGCCAGTGTTGTTTGGAGATTCCCATGGGACCCCTATAGCCAAAATCCCATTAGATGCAACCCACTTCCAGTCTAGAAGCTTCACTTGGTGGCTTCATTTGTGGCTCTGTCTCCCCCCGTTATTTGACAATTTAATGTCGATTGCCTGTGCCAATGATGTTCTGCTTGGAATTTATTTTCCTGTACCACTATACTCCACTTTTTCTTCTATCAGGTCAGTATATCAGGTTTTATCCTGAGGTCTTTGATCCATTTGGAGTTGAATGTTTGCAGGGTGATCAGTATGGATCTATTTGGGTTCTTCTACTTGCAGCCGTCTTATTTTACCAGCACCATTTGCTGAAGGTACTTGTTTTTCCTCCAGAGTACCCTTCTTACTCTTTCATTAAAAAACAAAAACAAGGGGCTGGAGAGATGGCTCAGAGGTTAAGAGCACTGACTGTTCTTCCAGAGGACCTGAGTTCAATTCCCAGCAAAACCACATGGTGGCTCACAACCATCTATGATGAGGTCTGGTGCCCTCTTCTGTAAAACTGTATGCATAATAAATAAATAAATCTTAAAAAAAAAACAAAAACAAAAACAAAAATATAGGTGTCCATGGGCAGCGTTATGTCTGGTTCTTCTATTTGATTCCATTGATTGATATGTCTATTCTTATGCCAATACCATGCTGTTTTTATTACTGTAGTTCTATAATTTGTAATTGAGAATGTTGTTACCCTAGCAGTTCCTTTATCATTCAGGATTATTTTAGCTATCCTATGCTTTTTTATGTGTTTCAATATGACGTTGAATATTGTCCTTTCAAGATCTGAGAATTGTGTTGTAATTTTGATGGAGATTACATTGATTCTGTAGGTTGCTTTTATAGGATGGTCATTTTAATCATACTATGTTAATCATACCAATCTATGAACATGGGAGATCTTTCAATTTTCTAATATCTTCTTTATACTTCTTTTTTCAACAACTTGAAGTTTTTAACGTGTAAGCCCTTTTCTTGCTTAGGTAAAGCTGCTCCCAAGACATTGTATGTTATTTGTGACTATTTTGAAGGGTGTTGTTTCCCTGATTACTTTCTCAGTCCATTTGTCTTTTGTATATAAGAAGGCTACTGATTTTTCTGAGTTTATCTTATACCCAGTATAAGTATAGTATCTTATATCTTATATCTACTTTTCTTCAAGTGCTTATCAGCTGTAGGAGCATCTCTGTGGAATTTTTGGAGTTATGTATATCATCTGCAAATAAAGATTCTGTGCTCTTAAGAAATAGAAGCAAGATTAACTTGGTATCTGCCCATTGTTCAAGTATCTTTAATTCAAAATAATATACCAGAGGGGAATCTCTTGAGTTGGCCTGATCTTAATTTCTTCATAGCCAACATTCAAGTAGTTTATTTAAAGTGTTTTTATTTTTATTTTTTGAGGCAGAGTGTCTCTCTGTAGCCCCAGACTGTCTTGGAACTGATTTGTAGACCAGGCTGGCCTTGAACTCAGAGATCCCCCTGCCTCTGCCTCCCAAATCCTAGGGTTAAAGGCTTGTTCCACCACACCAGGCCTTAAAAGTATTTTTTAAACAATCAACAAACACATGAGAAATCATACTTCTAGTAAAAATAAAAAGTAACTTTGAATCTTCTTACGTCATTGTTATTAATGCTGAGAAGCAAATATTACATAATAAAATAATTTTTGCGAGTATGAGAGACTTTTGGACTTAGGGCATCACACACTGGTTAGTGCTTGCCCTGCATTAACATCACTTCTCTCTTCAGGTCTGATTACATCATCTGAATCCCACTTCAGGTATCTTTCTCTTTGCCTAAGCTTACAGTTACTCCCCTAAGTTGTGTGCCTTTTGCCAAAATCTCTATAACCTTCCCAGAGTCCACCTGTTTCCTCCATGGTGATCTCCAGCTTTACACCTCTCTCCCTGGTCTGTCTCAGGATCCAGACTCACACTTCCAAGTAGTTCTTGTATGAGTGCCTGCTGAATACCCCAAACTCAACCCTCTCCTCCCTCCCTCCCTTTCTCCCTCCTTCCTTCCCTCTTTCTCTCGCAAGGATGTATCTTGTTAATGAGATCACTCAGTTATACTGGATTGGAATCTTAGACAATTGTGAACAGTTCTCCTTAGACACTACTCATCTATTCTCCAGTATTCCCCTTGCCCTAGTTATAAGGCTCTTTCAACACTCTTGGCTAAGATTTTCTAGGAGTGTCCTGACTTCTCTTTACATCTTTTCTGGCCTCCTCCCAGCCTACACTTTTGCAGTTGCCAGTATCCTATCAAAAGTAGATGAGCTTTGCATTTAAAATTTCATCTACCAAATTCTCCTGGTTTGTAGCCCCCCACCCCACCCCAAAGGCCCTATGAAGCCATGACGGTAAATTCAGTGCATCTCATTTAGGAATCAATAGCCTATGTTTCCTAAGGCAGAGATGGCAACATTCACAGTTGATTCATAAGGAAAGGGTGTGGTTCAATGTGATTGGAGCACAGATCCAATGCCAGCCCTGCTGCTGCTTCCTTCAGTGACTTTTCCCCAGACTCTTCTAACAAATCATTGTTTTGTTGGTAATTACTGGGTGCTGTCGTGGTAGCTGTAGGACAAATGCTGAATTATATTCGATAAAGTTTATCTGTTAAAACCATAAACTTCATATGATTCATGTGTAGCACTCAACATTCATATAGAATATTAAGAAACAAATCACATAAGCACCTAGCGCTCCTTATGACTCTTATTTCATTCAATAAGAATGTTGCTTAAAGCATCAAATGCAGTTATATATGGACACTTATATCACTACCTAGTTTTACTAGTAAACTTTTAGTTTCCATCTTTTATTATTCAAGTAAAAAATTACACACACACACACACACACACACACACACACACACACACACGTAGAGGCCAGAGGCCAACCTGCCTTGTTCTCCCCCAGACGATATCTACTTTGTTAGCTGCCATGTGGATGCTGGGAATCGAACTCAGGTCCTCTGGAAGAACAGTCAGTGCTCTTAACCGCTGAGCCATCGCTCCAGCCCTCCTACTTTGTTTCTTGAGGCAGAGTCTCTCACTAGCCTGGAACTTATTTATTAGACAAAGCTAGATAGCCACTATGCTCTAGGGAGCTGTTTGGGGATGTCTCCCATGTGTGCCACCATGTCCAGATAGTTTACATGGGCTCTGAGGATCCAACACAGATCTTCATGTTTGTTCAAGCAAGCACTCAATGGCTATAGTGTCTCCCCGGAACTGCAAGAAAATTCTTGTCTCTGTCTCTGTCACTCACTTTGCCCCCTTCTGTTGTCTGTCTGTCTGTCTGTCTCTTTCTCTGTGTATTAATATTGTGTTAATATTATATCTACTAACTTTTACTGTGTAATTAAAAAGAAGTTATCATTTTGAATGAAATGTTTTCACTTTTCAAGCATTGTGATAAATTATTCAGAATAAGAGCAACAATATTTCTGCCCCCGATACTATCTTTCAATTCCTGAAATTGACAAGGGAGAGGACTTATTCGTAATGTCGCTGTTTTCCACTAAAAATATCTGCATGCAACTAGAGAGGGATTTGCTGTTCTGCATTGCACATTTTATCTTTCTGGATTCTCTCACGAGGTGACCTTTAATGCCATTTATTTTCCAGCATCCAACATTATTCTAGCAAATGGTCACTGAATGTCAGAGTCTATACAGACTCATCTACAGACATAGGGTGCCTATATAGACATTTGTTAATTTTTCGAGTATTCTTCTCTCACATTTGGCCAAATCAAGGAGAGTAATTTTAAAAAGTCATTTCCAATTTCTTGGAAGCTAAACATAATATAATACATGATGCTTTCAATATGAGAACTGAATGCAAATAATAGAATTACAATAGTGGTTTCCCACTTCTGTCCAAAATAACATTTGATCTCTGAATATTTACTGCACTAAATAATTTCTAGAGTAGTCATCTAAAACACAGTTAGATTTTGTTGGATGAGTTCATTTTCCACATATTTTTTAATTGCAGCAGGGAAAACCCCCTATCAGCCCCTAGGAAACTCATTTATATCAGAGATTTAAGTCTTCTGTGCCTGACTCATTTATTAAGAGGGGGTTTTAAGTGAATGTTCTCCCTACCCACTGCTATTAAATGTGTACACCATGAAGTCAGTCATCCAGCACAGCCATTGGACAACACTTTTTTCCTGTACACACAAAGTTTATTTTGTTTCTGCAGGTGTCAAAACAACAACAAAAACCAACCAAACAAAAAAGCCTTACGCCCTCACATATAAAAATGGGATATAAGAGCCTGACTGTGAATGGAACTGTAAGAATTAGAGGAAAGGATAGGTTAGTCCTTAGACGCTGATGTGTGACTGCTTCTGTATGAAGAAGAAATAGCTTTGTTAATCCTATATCATAGCTTAAAGAAGTTTTTATCTCCCCCTCAGGTTTTTGAAGTACCAGTAATATGCTTTAATTCTAAACTTAGCAATAATGACATCTTTGTTATCTATGCAAATCCAAATTTGAGAATTGTCTAAGTTCAAGCAGCGCTTGAGGACTGGAACATAGCAAAGAGCTTCTCCAGCAGAAAGGAGATTTGTGCAGTTTCTGAATGCCAAGAAACAGCATTAATGAGAAGGAACCAGAACAAAGGGCTGGAGAGGTCGCCATGCAGAGACACTGAGAATGTTTGGAATGAATGGAATCTGGGTCTCCATTATATGCTTTGTGTATGTGTTCACACACACACACACACACACACACACACACACACACACACACACAATTAGAATAACTTTGGTCTATCTTTTCCCTACTGGTGAATCACTTATCTCATTTCTGATTATAATTATGAATCAACAACATCAACATGGTTTTATAGTAAAAATTACATCTAGGAAGAACTTTGAGTTATTTAAATATCTTAGGTCATAAGAGAAGCTACTGGCATTAAAGGAGGAAAAAAATGACCTTGAAACATGTTAGCAAATAGGACCTTCCTAAAATGCTGATTCCTGGGTTTTTCCTGTAATCCAAAAAGCAAGCAAGCAAACAAAATACCAGTGGGAAAAATAAAAAGTATCCCCAATGGGCTGTCAATAGGCCTCACACCCATAGAGCAAATAAAATTCTGCAGGCTGATCCCATAAATGTATGCAATGTCTCAACTGTAGACACCAGGACACAATGCTTGAGGTTTGAGATGGCACAAAGAAGCATAATTTTAGTGTGTGGACTGACCAGCCTGCTTTTCATCCAGATATTTAGCTACTTAAAATCAGTACCCTCAACCAGAAGAACAAAATTTTATAAAGTATTCTGTTCATGACTTGGAAAAGATTGCACAATTAAAAGCCCATGGGACATAAATGGCTAGCTTCTAGCTATGGGAAGGAGAAAGTTTTAACATGGCTAAAAATAATCTTTAAATTTTATGGAAGTACATGACCTAATATGAATAGTTTAACAGCATGAACAAGGTAAGAGCATGCTGGAGAGGCTCTTACTGGTATGCTCTCCCTCTGAGAAGCTAAGAATGAAGAATTCCAGGGATTTCTTGTCTATCCTACCAGCCAGTGATCCAGATCATCTACACACTATTAAAGTTCTTGAATACCTTCATTTGTTTTCTATCAAACTGTCTGGATTCGATGGCTCCTTTAAAACATTTACAAAAATATAGGGACATTTTTTATTTATTTATTTATTTATTTGCTTATTGTTTTACATCTTAACTGGTGAAAGTTTATTTCAGATCTTTTCTCTGACACACCTAGTTAAATCCCTCCAGTCAGCATGGCTAGGTATGCAATCAGGGCATAAAAGATGTCTCAGTGTGTAAAGTGTCTGGTGGGCAAGCGAGCAGATCTGAGTTTAAATCCTCAAAACTGACTTAAAAGCTGAATATAGCCATGTAGGGCAGTAACCTGACACTGAAGGACAGAGATAGGAGCCTTGAGGGGACTCACAGGCTAGCTCTTCTGTCCCAAAGGATGAGCTCTAGGTTCTGTGAGAGACCCTGCCTTGAAAACCAAAGTGGAGAATGTTAAAGGGTAATATCCAGAGTCAACCTCTACATTCCATATGCACACACACACACACACACACACACACACACACACACACACACACACGAACACTCCTCCAGCACACATATATCAGTAAATACATAAATAAGAAGTATAAAAGCATCAGAATTTTTATTCCTACTGAGTTATGAGTAGGGAGATGTTTCCTTCAAAAGGAGAGGTCTTAAAAGAAAAAAATGAAGATCCCTCTTGTTCTAATACCAAGTGATTAGAAAGTTGAAGTGAGAAATTTGACACCTGTAATCTGGGTTCAATTGATAATTGGCATTTGGGCCTCTAAAACTCACCACTATATCCAAGCTCAATGCCATTGTACTGGGATCTAATATCTGTTGCAAATTGTACACAGTATTAATAAGGTCATAGTATTTTTATCATATTTTAAGTAGTATATTTTCTAGATGAAAAGGCGTCTTTCACAGCTAAAGCTTCACATTTGTACATACTTCGGACCTGTTTTTTCTTGTATTTTTATCCTCCAGATAGTTTAAAGCAGTGATTCTCAACCTGGGTTCATTTTCAACGTATCAGATATCCTGCATATCAGACATTTGCATTATGATTCATAACAGTGGCAAAATTATAGTTATAAAGTAGCAATAAAAATAATTATATGGTTGGGGTCACCCCAACATGAGGAACTATTAAAGCGTCACAGCATCAAGAAAGTCAAGAACCAGTGGTTTAAAGGGACATGTGAAGACAATGGAATCCATGGCCTCATCCTAGGTTACAGTGACTCTTCCATGGGAAGTCACTGAGATGGAAACATGGGAGAAAACAATAGTCAAATCTCATCCATAACTGTGAGGGGAAGCAAGGACATCAGTCACCACATGGAACAAACAGCATGATTTCTGGGAAGATCTAGAAAGGGAGCTTGGCAGGACATATGATTGGCTGGCTCTGTGTCTGTGGTCAGTTTATGGGAATACAGGGTGATCATCTTGACACACAGCCGAGCCAAAACTGTGCTTCAGGTCAACATTCTATTGAATGAGAGAACTGATCGTTGATTCTATAGCTGTCAAGTATACAGACAAATGGCTTATTTCTCCTTGTAATTTAATTGCCAGAGATGATGCTGTGCCTTTAAATGAACCCATCCTGGTTCCCCTCTTCCTGGGCACACAGCCAAGTCACACCCACCCATATCCATACCCAGCTAGTGAAAGTCGTCCATCCTTTGTCAGTCTACCTGCTAATGCCTGTATCCTCTGTATATCCTCCTCTTCCCATTGGGTTTAGCCAGTGTGGCAGACCCAGGGCACCTCTGGAATTGTGGAGCAATGTGTGAAGTAGCCTTATTCCTAACTGAGTGTCAGGGACACAGGACTCTAACATCCAATTGGCCTGCATTGGCTGTTTGATTTTTCTGGTGATCAGTTATGAAGACTTGGAAGCTGGAGTGAAAGAAGTTGGGTAACTTTGCATAGATGGAAAAATTGTAGAATTATGTTTATAATATAAATTGTGAATGTGTTGGGAAGAATCTTATAAATGTATGTGAAGTTATATTTCCCACAGATAAATTTTTAAAAGATAAATGAATAAAACCAAACCAAAACTCTTAGACCGTGATTCTGTGACTTTGAGAAAATTAGGAGGAAAAAAAATTAGAGAATTGCGCTTTCTTCTTCCATCTGAAAACATTTTAGCTGTACACCTGCAGTTTCTCCTTTTGCTGACTATTTCTCCCTCTGAGGAGGATGTTATCCTAGTGGAACTAAGGGAAGTGTAGAATTGTTACTTTTTTTACTCTTAGGGAATTCTTAAATGATCTTGAAAAATAGTCCTGAGTCTGTTTAATCAAATTTCTAGTCAGTGTTCCAGTTACAAATTGTAAAACTATGTTTTGTAGGAAGTACATTTTAAACTTGAACTTTCCAAGGAAATAAAATAAGTAAAGAAAATAAAATATCTTAATGCAAAATATGTTGCATTGATACTATTTGGAATGCTCCTGATGGGTGATTTTTTTTTTGTTTTTTTTTTTGTTTTTTTTTTACCAAGACTCCTTTTTATGAGATTCCCAGACAGCTTTTCCTCATTGCTAATTGACTCTGAGAAATAAACCATGTAAGCAGTCACATTAAAATGACTACAATTCAGAACTCAATCTCCCCAGACTTAAAAAAAAAATATTTATGGGTCAGTGTCCTAAAAAAACACCATGGCAAAAACAGAATTATAATTCATCCATTAGGTCTAATTAGGATCAAATATTCATTATGCATCAGTAATTGCAGTAAGTGAACTTCCTAACATGGAAATTGTTTGTAGCTAATGTGCTGTAGCAACCCATGAAATACCCGTCGCTACATGGAGTGACTGGGGAAGTTTCCCTCTTGAGGAATGTCTTTCATCCCAGTGGCTGCTTTATAAGATTGCCTAAAGTTCCCTCTATAGTCCTAAATGTGGTGTATTGATGCCAATTTAAATATCAAGTATTATGACCACAAAACAAGCAATATTTTCTTGTCTGATACATATCCATTAAGTGCCTTAAAAAAGAACACAAATTCTTCATGCTACACATTTTGTCCTGACTAAATGTGTTAGCATTTATTAACAGTTTGAAAAGACAAATATAAAGTGGAGCCACAGCCAGACTTAATTAAATGACTTTCTTTAGTCTTATTTTAAAGTCATTTTGTACTCACAGTATCTAGGTTTTTTTTTTTCCTGAAAAGGATTGTGCTCAGCATACCACTGTCCTCCACTGTCATGATTTGGATGGATATCCCCTTCAATTTATTAAGAAATCGTGATCACACTGACTGTAGTCTTAAAAAGCCTACCGTACGACACGGATAGATGAAAAGAATTCTAACTACAGTAATATTGTTACTTAATTTTATTTTAAAATAATTGTACAGTCTTGGCATGCACCAACTAGACAATCCTATTTTGCAGCTAGATGACATGATTTATCCTTAAGCTCTCTCTCTGTTTCCAGGGAGATCCTCTGGACTAAGTTCCTCATCCTTGGCATTATTAGCATTCTGTTCGAATGTTTGTTGTAGTGCATTCTCTGGCATGCTGTTGGATATTTAGTATCATCCCATCCCGTATGAGATGCCAGTTAACACCTCTCCATAGCTCAGTAATTGCAATGAAAACTGTCTCCTGATGTCACTCATCCCCTGAAAAGCAAAATCACCATGGCTGATCCTCAAGATTCAGAAACTTCACCTCAAGGCAAAATTGCTTTTGCATTATAGCAAATGTTAATGCCAGTAGAAACCCTTCTCCACCAATCTTAGGTTGGGTTTTCTCCATTTTCTTTTTCTGTGCTTTACAATGTGTGATGGTTAGAATGAACTGTCAGCTTGACATGATCTGGAAACACCTCAGAGAAACTTTCAGGTACAACTATAAGGGGCGCTTAAGGCTGGATTAGCCTCTGTTTTTGCCTGTGAGATAGTATTTTAATTAGAGTTGGAAGACCCACTAGAAAGAACTTGGTACCATTTCCACCCAGCCTTGGGTTCTAAGAAGAAAGTGAGCTGAGCATTTACTATTTCTGCTTCCAGACCATGAATTCAGTGTGTCCATGCAATGTGTCCAGCTGCCTCTAGCTCCCTGACAACATCACTTCTCAGCCACGAGAAACTGTGCCATCAAATGATGAGCCTTGTTCTCCTCCCCCAAATCTTCCTTAACTGCTTTTATTACACTGTTTCATCACAGCAACAAGAAAAAGCAGCTAGAAAACAGCACCCGACATCTTTCTTTGACCTATTTCTTTCTCTGTTTCTCTCCTCTCATAAACACCTATCTTCTTCCTTACGTTTGTGTGTACATTGTTCATGTCCACATTTTGCTCCTGCTATAGTTCATATTTCTCTACTGTATTCAGGGTGGTTTAGATTCTAGGACCAATTAGGCAGCTGTCAGATGCCTGCCTTCCTCCCTTAACATTGGAGTCACTCCTCAGCCTGTTGGCTTACATGTATGTATGAACAACATGCATTGTTGACATGTGTGAAGGATGCTTTAGGTTCATCTGTTTCCTTTATGGACAAGAGATACTCTCAAATCTGTTAAGGGGAAAGAAAATCTTGTCTGAATCAGCATGCCTCGTGAGGGTTGGAGCAAGAATTCTAACCCCAGTTAGAAGGACATTCCAGGGACCAACATCAGTCTTCCTCAACATAATGTCTCTGCAGTGTGCTGATGAGACCAGAGGGTGATATTTATACATATTCCTACAACAGTCACTACCAAGGTTAACTACTTCCCCAGTGAGTCTATATTCTAAGCAGCTCAGCAAGTGTTTACAGACAGAAATTGAAGCCATAGCACCCAGCAAGTGAGCAGCAATCACTGAAGATTAATTTCTATCCTTTTTGTTTGTAAGAATCTTAAAAGTTATGTGGCTAGTAAGCATGCATTTTCCTCCTCTCCATCTTTGATTGAGGCCATGGCTTCTGCATGTGCTCAATTGTTTGAAGGAACAATTAATCCTGTTCCATGAATCTGTAAACTGTTCTGCAGTTTTCTGCTATCATCCCCAGCATCACTAAATACACTCCTCCTTACATTAATGCAGCCCCTGAACTAATTTATCTCTAGTTTTTCCTTTCGTAAAAATGCTACTGGCACCGAAATCCATGCACTGTAAAGTCACACAATTTAATGTGCTGATCTCTGTAATTCTGAGCCAAACTGGGCAGGACTCAGAGGTCTGTGTAGTGAACTAATTGGTGTCCAGTCCTATGAGGATTTCAAATGAAAAATTAGCTAGTTTTTTCTTCTCTTCTTCCTCTCTTTTACTTAATACAGTATGGGGGTTCCTCATCTTTCTCCCTCAAGGCTGAGTCTCAATGGGCTATCAGGAAGGTAACAAGGTCAAGGCATTTAAATAGTCCCTGCCAATCTCTGCTGCAGTCAAAAGTAGCTTGATCAGCTTCAGAGGTTTTTCCGGCTGTTGAGCTGTGGCATGCTCAGGGCCCAGCTGTCCTTATGGTGATTTTCTCTTTAGCTCCCCTAGACCAGCTTTTCTATCTGGCAAGGCTGGGTAATCATTCCAGGGCAGCACCTTCACTGGGTAGCCAACTGCAGTGATTACTACTGGTGACTATGGGATTCCATGCTCTCTTCAAGGAAACACATTTATGAAAGGGATCTTATTCAGAGTCCCTTAAAGATGCATTTAAATAATCAAATCATATCTTCAGTACACAGAGCCAAGTTCAAAACATAAAACCTTTCCTGCCATCATGTCACTAGAGAGCAGCATCCTCACTGGATTCTCCTACATCTCTCCACCAGTTCTCCTCTGAGAATAGGTAGGTGAGAGTCTCATGAGTCTCATTCAAGTACATCTGCTGCTACCTGCAGTAGGGCTCAGAACTTCGGAAATTTTATAATCATCAGAGGCAGCTCCACTTCATCATGGATTACCCAAACTAATGGGTACATTGACTAACAAAAATTTCATTTTATGAGAGAATTATTTTGAGATGATTAAGCAATTAACTTTGACTAACAAAAATTTCATTTTATGAATTATTTTGAGATGATTAAGCAATTTACTTTATGACTAACATCTCATTATTAATGAAATACAGATATAAAATCCATTGCAAAGCTCCTCTTCCCATAAGTATTAGGTTCTTTATAATTAGCCCTGGGGTTTGTCTGGAGAGTCTAGCTCAGCTGCAGAGGTTACTTTCCTTTAATATACAGGAATATTTGGGTGCCCTTAAGGGTTTCAAGTTCTGCTACCCAGCACACCATATTCCATATTCCACAATAGATGTAAACATGGAAATATAAGAATAACAGAAAGTAAAATCTGAAAATATTTGCAAAAACATGTTGCACCAATCAAAGTCATCATGATTGATGAGTTTTTCTGGTAGATACAGGAGGAGCCAGGAATGCAGCTAACTATTCTCAAGAACTGCACTCAGCACACATTCAACGAATGGCATTTCCCTTCATTAAAACTTGGCACCAACTAATGAAGTCAAGGTCACATGTCCCGATGGTCTCTGATTAGATACTGATTTCCTAGTTTAACTGACAGCAGCCCTTCTTACCTCAGAGCAAGCCACTGAAAGCTTACAAAGTGTGCCTCAAATAAAAACAAGCTTCTCTGCTGGCTCTTACTATAGCTGAGACAGAGCCAGGAATTTCAGGGACAGAGCAAGTAGATGTCAAAGGACAAGGTGACACTCTGACCTGACCTCTGGGTCTGATTCATCTATCATGGCTGTGGTGGAATCCAATAGAGCACTAACCATTCTAGCAACTCCAGCCACCTCCTAGAGATGACAGAAATGGCCTTTCTTCTAGGGCAGTGGTTCTCAACCTATGAGTCACAACCCCTTGGGAGTCAAACTCTTTTTTCAAAGGGGTCACCTAAAACCATTGGAAAACACAGATATTTATATTACAATTCCTAACAGTAGCAACAAAAATAATTTTACAGTTGGGGTATCTTCACAATATGAAGAGCCGTCACAAGTGGGTCACCTTAGGAAAGTTGAGAACCACTGTTTTAGGGTTCTTACTGACAGACTTTGATTGACCAGACCATACCACCCTTAGATTAGGGTCTTCCAGTCCATTCCAATCAAGTCCCAGCCTATTTCTGAATTCAGCATTATGAACCTACAACAAAGTTGCATTTTATGCTCAAGAGCTTAAATTTTTTTCTTCTTTTTTTCTTTATTTTGTATTTATCAAAGAAACAGTAAAAAGAATTTAAAAAAAATGCTGACGAGTTAACAATAACTATACAGAGGATAATAATCATAAGCATAGCTTATCAAGGGTGGAAATTCAAATAAGATTACTACACATATATTTTCTTTGTGTTCAGCTTTCCCTCTGAATTTTTTTTTCCATTCCTGTATATCCTTATTCAAGGTCTCTTCCACCTCCCACCACATCTGATCATTTTTCTTCTCAAGAGCTTAAATTTAACATTATCTTATTTTGCTTACACAATAGAGGTTTATTTCTTAAGGTTCCAGAAGCTGAAAAGCAATTCAAGAGGTTGTTCAAGATGAAGGTATCAGCAGATTCCATTTTCCCTGCAGCATCCCTCCTTGTTTTATGTCCCTAGACAGCTGCTTTGTCACCCACTGTACAAGGACAGCCTTTTATCTGCATCCTTGCATCTGTGATGTCTTTTTTGCATGTCCGCATTTCCTATTCTTACAAGGATTTCAAGTAAATTGGATAAAGGCTCACATCAATGGCCCAATTTTAACTGAGTCATCTTTCTAAAAGCCTCACACCAAGTATAGTCACATTATGAGGTATTTGGGAGTCGAGACTTCACAATAGAAAGTGTGTGTGTATTTACACTTCTGTGGAAGAATGGGTATGTATTTGTATATGTATATGAGGCTTACATTAGGTGTCTTCCTCAATTTCTCTCTACATCATATTTTGAGACAGGATCACTAAGTGAACATGGAGCTCACAATGAGTAGGCCCCAGGCATCCACTTGTCTCAAACTTACTAATACTGGGATTATAGGTATATTGACCTCACCTAGCTTCTCATTTTTAGAGGTTACAGGAGAATTAAATTCAGGTCTACATGCTTATATGGCAATCACATTATCTGCTTAGCCATCCCTCCAGCTCTCATCACAAGAATTTTGAGAGGATATAATTTAGTTCTGAATGAGGTGACCATTAATATAGGTTGTTGACGGAAGGAAAGTGATGTTGTCTTAGAAGGCCTGAACCTCAGACTGAGATCACACTCTTCATATTCCTAACCATACATCAATCCCATCATGCTCACCTTCTCAGAGCTACTCCCAGCCACTAGCTCCAGGCTCCATTCCCACCAGTGTGCACTCTATAATCAGATCAAAGTGACCATGGAGAGCCACAGAAATGTACCACACTGTGTAAAACAGCCCTGAAAATGTGCTTCAGGATGGTGTTGGAGCACTCTCAGACATAAGTAAACGTATTTGAATTATTTCACCAGGCATTCATCTTTCTATAACCCTTCAAGATACTTAAGTGTAGAGAAAACATGAACTGCCATAAATCTCACAGAAACTGAGTCCTGATGAAAAGCTACTTGCTCCTTCTTTCGCCACGTCTGTCAGCTTGTTATTCCTTCCATGATTTCCCTCAGGCTTCCTTTTCCATAGTTCCCAGTGTAGAGAGATGTAGTTAAGGTTTTGCTGATGCATGGAAAGATCAAAAGGAGAGCAGGAAGACATTTCTGCGAGTTGGATCTTCTCCAGCTTTTTGAGAAGACTGAAATGTTGTGGTAAAGGTCATGGTTAAAAGATAGCAACTATTGCGGTCAATAGGACAGGACTTCATCAAGGCGTTCTTCAAGGAGTTTAAATTAAAATCATCATATCAGCCTAAAATTAATATATTACAGAAAGACAAAAGATATGTTATTTATTACTATTGTTTAGTTTTTATCTATAAGAATCACATCTAACTGTACATTCTCAAGTGTTAAGCTAAGTATTCAATAAGACATGCTCATTAAATATAGTATGGCTACTCACAAAGCAGATTTGGAATATCTTTCCATTTTCAAGTTAGAATGGTACTACTTGAGGGCAAAGATGCCAGGAGGAAGGTGTCTACCATGTCCCTTGGTCTTCCTTGTTTTTGTGAATGTTAGTTTGGAAACTAACACTACTACAGAAGTGAGCTGTATACTTTTCAAGATATCTGTCAAAAAATGTATGCCAATCAAAACAGGGCCACTCAGGATCCTCCTTTGTTTTAGGAATGTTTCTGGTTAGACTTGTGTTCCTATCTGTTCAGGTTCAGGATGGTACCAACACCACCTTCTTGGCCATCTGTGGAGCAGCTTCTTTATTCTTTATGTCTAGTTCCCACTTCAACCACTCACAAAGGGTAATGAGGAAATACTCCCTGTATGCCCACTCATCCCTAAACAACGTGAACCTGGTACTGTCTGCCCCAAGCTAGGCTAAAATGTCTGTCCATTTCTTCTCCGTTTCCTTATCCATGGATGGCTAACAAGAGTCTTCTATGGGCTAGTCCAATACCTAAACTGTCTCTCCTTCCTGAGCTCTCCTTCATAAATGAGAATCACCAAAGCATGTTGCCAGTGGTTAAGAAGAGCTCACCTCACATCACAGAAAAGTCTTAATGCCAGGTACCAATTTTGGCAACATTTTTAATGGCCATTTATCATGACATTAAGCTTATGTCATTGCTTTATCTTCACTTATAACAGGTCCATGTCGCCAGTGTGTCAAATATTACTAAATTTGTAAAATGTGTTCATTCTGGGATTCTGACCATTCAAAGTCATATCAGTATAGTAGGCTTATTGACACTGTTATTCGTTTGCATGGGTTCCAAGGTGACACTACTACCTTGATTGATTTGAGCTAGGAAAATGATGACTTGAGCAGTGAAAATTCATCAGTTTTCTTCTGTCTCAATCAAACCTGCAGCTTTTGTTTAGTAATACAGAATAGAAAATAGCCAGTGGTTTATTTCAATTCCAACCATACACTATGGACTGATACTCTACTGATTTAATAAAACAAATTCAGATTCAGCACCTATCAGTTACTTTAAGGAATCTGGGAAAGGCCACATCAGGCTGAACGTAGTTCCAAGTTCCCTGTGAATGCAGTGATGTATACTGTGGGAAACACTGGTAATAACTACCATCCTTTGTGTAATCACCATATAATGGTATTGTTATAATAACATCCAAACACATTAACTTCTAGGAATTGAAAGTGGAGAGAGCATAACAAAAACAAGGGGAAACAAGGAAAGGGCCACATCTCAAAGCTTGCATTCATTGTCCAACACACATGAACACCTGATCCCAGTCTAGCATAAAATCCCTGAGATGTGGAAAACAGCTATGGAAAGTAGCAATATGTTTAGGAAGCTACAAACAGTTAAAAGATACTGTGGTGTATAAGAGAGGCAATAAATCATAATTTTTATATGTATGGTTTTATATTCATCACCAAGGAAACCATGGAATGAACAATTATACTACCCACTCATGCCATCTGTTGAGGGATTATCTAGGTTTGGTCATACTGGGTAGGCATTGGGAAGCTAGTTGAGAAATCTTAGCAAATCCAAAGAGAAACCAAAGTTTGATTCTCAGTTTAGCTATTAATAATGATATGGGTGGTATGCAAAACAGAGAGATAACTGAAAAGATCCTACAATTCCTACCATAAAATCAAATTAGTTACCAATGACAAATTTCCTCTAAGCTGTGAGTTGCAAAACCAGCCTACTTCACCCGGATGCTATTGAAACGCAAAGATGAGACATAGAGATGACAATGTACCTAATAAAGAGTAACACAGCCAACCTCAATGCTGATCTTAGGATCTGAAGTTCAGATCTAGGTTGCCTTGGAAGATGAATATAAACAAGATGTCTCTGCAGGAAACTGAGCCAGTACCAGCTAGGGCCAAAGGACTCAAAGCTGCTTTGAGGTTCATCTTTTAAAGGGATGCCAGCTGCTCCTGGGGGCTGCACAGATGTGCACAGTAGCTGGACAAGTTTGCCCTCTATATTTCTGGATATTCAATACTGTATAGACAAGTATGGGCCAACACTTAGGGGCTACTCAGAGCCTACTTAATGTCAATAATGCTTGGGAAATAATCTTTCTTCCCTAGATTTCATTTGTTTTTCTCTCCTTTTTACTATAGAAGGTTTTGGGTTTTTTGGCAATGTGAGAATAATGTTCACAATCATGCATACACATATGGAGGATAGAAGTAGTGTCTGTTTTTTTTTTTTTTTATCACTCAGTCACTCTCTATTTATTGAGACAGGGTGTTTCACTGAACCTGGACCCCACAACCTGGCTAGCCTGACTGGCCACCATGCCCTAGGATCTCTCCTGTCTCTGCCTCATGTTTCTGGGATTACAAGCATTCTTCCACACTGGCTTTTTATGTGAATTCTGGGCATTTGGACAGAGGTCTTCATATTTGCAAACTCGGTCATTACCTCAGCCCTGGTCTTTATTTATTATTTGGCTAACCAAGTTAAAACTTTGGCTAAGCATTTATTTTTTATGACTATGACAATAATGAATAGCTCTTGAGAATTTTCCACATTTGAAGCACTATGGTGTATAGGTTTGATGGATTATATTAGTTGATCCCCAAAGTAAACTGCAATGAAATTTCAATTCCATGGACTCTAGTTTTCTCTGGATACTTACTTCTGGTCCTTTTTGCCTAGAAATTAGTTAGAATTCTAAAAAACTGAATGGTCAAAAGCAACTTACAAAATCTATACCATTGTTGTGTCCCCTTTGTGCTGTGCCAAGTTAAGTGGCCAATTAAGTCACATGGGTGTTCTAAGCCAGGTCATGTCTACAGTCATGATGAAGGTGTGTTGTTTGCATTTGTTTGTTTGTTTGTTTGGTTAGTTGTTTGGTTGGTCAGATGGTTTTATTTCCTGCCTACCTCACAAACTGAGTAGCCATAAAATATTAGCCAACTAGGTTGAAAAGTTAGACCCTTAGCATTGCTTAAATTCTATACCAAAAGAATATTTGACAGAGGACTAGGCTCCAGAGGACTAAACATTTGTCTTTACCAAAACTTAATGGGAAAAACAAACCATTGGGAAGCTAAGCTAGAAAAAATGAAGCTGAGGAATCAAGGAAGGCAATCTGAGAACACCAGAAGTCTCTGATTCAGAAAAGGCTAAAGACAGTCTAGAAACAAGGGTCTGAAAAACAGGACATAAGACAAGATGGATACAGATAGCATCAGTGGTACACAGGGCAAGGCGAAAGACATGCGTATCTTAATGATTACCAGGAAGGCCAAGCTTCGCTTGTCCTGTCAATTGGCCAGGGTATGATTTGTCATCAAAAGAGATAATGAAAACAAAACTGTATTTTCAGCTTACATCCTGCTATGTCCTGAAAAGACCAGGAACTAAGTAGCAGAAAGAAAGCTGAGGAGAAAGGCTAGTCTCAAGCATAGCTTCTATTTAAAGTGTAGGAGGCACAGAGGAGCGAACAAGACTTTACAGTTTCTTACAAAATGTGAAAGATTTCAAATGGTCTTTTGAGTGTGTGTTTGTGTGTTGCGTGTGTGTGTGCGTGTGTGTGTGTGTGTGTGTGTGTGTGTGCGTGCGCGTGCGCGCGCACGCGTGCATGTGCAGGTAGAGGTGACACGTCAACACTGGGTATCTTCCTCAACTGCCCCAACACCTTATCATTTGAGGCAGTATCTCTCACTGAACCTGGAACTCAGAAATTAGATGAGATTTGCTGGCTGGTGAGCCCTAGGCATCCTCCTGTGTCTGCTTCCCAGGCAGGGATTCCAGGTGCCTCTCAGCCACAGCTTCCTTTGTACATGGGTTCTGAGAATTTGAATCCAAGACTTGATGCTTCATGCCAAGCACTGTATCAATCAAATTAGGGTACATTTATGATCAAAGATATTGTTGTATTTAGGCAAGGAACAGACAACAAGTCTCAGCTGCAACCCTCATGCATTTTCTCTACATCTTTGGGGTTGGAGTGAAAAACCCAAACACGGGTTCCTGTACTTGATCCTTGTCTGAGCTGTTGTTATGCACTCAGGTCTCCTGGTATCGCTCCTTGCTAAAGCATAGACTGAGTGACTTTCCAGTCTTTACTGTTCTGCTTCTCAACTTTCTTTATGCCACAGCCACTGGACATTCTGGTGTTGAAATAGAACTCTGGCCAAAGCAATAATGGGCACCTAAACAATCATAAAGAGTCCAGCTTGCCCACCCCACTGTGACATTCCATAGGTTCACATTTCTACGCCAGAGGAATTCTAACAGGCATGCATATGTTTATCTTCCTGCCACTTATGAAAACTGAACCAAGCATCACCCCATGCCCACAGTGATAAATGCCCTGACAGCATGTGTATACTGCGTATGCAGTCACTTGTCAGCATAAGACAAGCCCTTGTTTGATGAATAGATGGGACCATTGCTTCTTTTTTCTCCCTTTCCATACAAGTCTGCCCTCCCTCGGAGGACTTGTGTTTCTGTGCAAAGCTCTGCGTTTCCATCATCTATTTTTTATAGCGCTAACACTAAACCAAGTGTAACAAATAAAGGGTAATATTTCGGACTTGGTACAGCATGATGCTGATTTTGCTGTTCCTCAGAAGCACATCTACTGCATTGGGTTTTATCATTTTTCTCATGGAAGACCAGGCTCAGCAGAACGTAAGTGTAAGTGTTTTCATGTGCTTGATATTTCCATAATCTAAATGCTTCCTTTCCTATGCATGAGTGGGGAAGGAATATGTCAGTACCGTGAGGGATGGAGCTGAGGCTATTGGTAGAATGTCTAGCAGGCAGACAATAGAGTGAAGACAAGCAAAATAATTTGTAGCACCCTCTAGTTTCTCAATAGATTGCTAATTTTTGAGAGATGTTGGTTTACCTGAAGCAGCTGTGTGGTTTCTCCAAAACAGATTGCCATGTGATCTCAGAAATGTTTGTACGTCTCCATTTGTATGTACTCTCTAAATATAGTTTTAGGCTTAGGGGTAATAAGGACTTTTGAAATGTAACATTTTTAAGGAGCCATTTGTAAGGAACTGGAAGATTTCTCCCCATCCTTGAACACTCATTCACACACCAAACAAACAAACAAACAAAAAACCCCAACAATAACCAAATTAACCTGATAACTGGTAATAACATTATATACCAACTTAGAAATATTTTTGCCCATAATGGGCTTCCTACCATAGTTGATCATCAATAGCAACAATTAAACTTTAAATCTGTAGCATATCACATCCATAATAGGTTTAGGAGAGAGAATGCATTTTGTTTATTTATGAACATTTAGCACATTTCAGACGTATAAATATTACTGCTGTTTTCAGGCATCTTTCCATTTTGCCCTGTTTCCAACTTTCAAGACTTTTTACTCAGCTGTTCGGCTTTGTAAATGTAATTACCACAGTGAGCTGCTAGAAAAGGAAACACTCCAGCAACCCATACATATCTTCCAGGGCTCTGTGCTTTACCTCGAAGCAGGATCAATAAGAAACTATAGGAAGAATGGAAACAGGTTAGCTTTAGGCAGCTTTGTTCACTTTCCATTAAACTTGACAGCTAATTTGCAAGTTCACACTTTTTAAAAGCTGGGGTTCTTGAAACCCTGGCAGCTGAATCCACCCAACTATGCAAATGGAAAAGGAAGGCCAGAGAATACCCTGGCATCAGGGTGCCAGCCAAGGCATTATTATTAATTTGTCAGAAATTAATTCTCACTTAATGCTGTCTAGTAAAAAAGATGCTGGAAGAAAAAGTAGGCAGCATTGTGAAACAAGCCAGAAATTTCCATTGAGAGCCCCCTATGGAATTTAAAACCTCTCATTTCATCTGAATTTACAAAATCATCCTCAGCAACAATCCCTCCTTAGACCCAGTAATGAGATGTTTCAAATGCTTTTTCTATATAAAGATGTCTTTAATCTGATAGATCAAGTGACATTTTTATAACCCAGAAAAAATTATTTATTCTTGGAAAAGAAAAAAATCTTGGACATGTGACCAGATATGGGAAAAATATATTTAGGGGGTGACATTTTTTTGGCATGAAATAGAAAGGAAACCATTTTTTTATGAAACACTTGGCAACACAGAATCTTAGAACTATTTCTAAACTTGTCCATTTGCAAAATCTCATAGTCTGTTTTGCTGTCTCTGCTATGGAAGAAGGAAAATCCCTTGGCTGAAATGGCTGGGTCTCATTACTTTGCTTCTCCTGATAGGAATTAGTTAAATTAACTAAACTCCTGTTGGAATGTCTAGCCTGTCATCAGTTCTTCATGAAAATAAAACACATGGCATTCTAAGAGGGAACCAAAACCAGCCAATTCTGAGAAAATACTTGAATAACTCTTGAAGGTTAAGCAGCACATTCATTCACACACACACACACAGACATACATACACATACACACATATATACACACACATACATATACACACAGAGATATACACATGCACACACACACAGAGGAGAGACAGAGAGAGAGAGAGAGAGAGAGAGAGAGAGAGAGAGAGAGAGAGAGCTAGCTTTCTATTTCTCTTTCTGAGCTAGAATAAGACAGGTTCATATACCATTCTGAACTGGGTATATTTCTTCAGGTATGTTGCCCTCATGGGACCTCAGTGGCCTGGGCTTGGACTCATGGTGCTGAAAGAAACAAATTGTGTGCATTTCAGCAAAAATACCCTTACATAGGGCACTAGCCAAGGCATTATTCTTAGTAAGGATATAAAACAGTGGACCAAAGAATATATGTATACACCCTAACCTTAAATGTGAATAATGACTTTACAGGTCAACAAAGTACTTGCTGAATGCTGGGCCTGAACAGCCCTTCTTGCACAAAGGACAAGTATAGGTAGATGCTGGGGAAGGAGACAACACTGAAATCACAGGAATGTGCCTCAGTTTCCCTCTTCACTCTTACTTTATTCTTCTGGTGCATCTTCTTTCCTGGTGCAGCGTAGTTGTTAAAGCCACATTCAGTGGTGATCATTCAGGAGCCAGTACACTTTTTCTAACTAGTAAACAACGCTTCCTCAGGGTCAGTACCATCTGTTTCTGTACACCAAGAGGCGCATTGGCTTGTTTACGGAATGGAGACCTCCTCACTGCTCAGATGCTTTCGTTTTGTTATCTCTAGAGCTGAGCATGTTCCAAAGGTGGACAGAGCTTGATATTATGGAAACATTGTTCTGTCAGTGAGACCCAGTCAGTGTCTCTTCCTCACTCGCTTTCTGGCTAGGGAAATTGTTAACCACCACATATAGATTAGGTTAGACCTTCACCAATGTGAGGGAACTGCATGCACACAGCCTTTCTTCATATGTGAGAATCAATACTTCTGAACCAAATCTTCTAGAGCACTGAGACTTTGACTAGACTTTAGTAATGTTGTGTGTGTTTGTGTGTGTGTGTGTTTGTGTGTGTGTTTGTGTGTGTGTGTGACAGAAACCCTTTTTTCTCCATTTCTAATATGAATTTAATGTCTTTTGAACTGCCCCTATATAACCAGCTCTTCTTATACAGCCCAGGCAACCCAGGGAAGGCAAAGGCATGATTGATACTTAGGAAAGAGGTGACTGTAAACCCTTGGTGGGTCTCTTGTCTCCACATCTCTCTTCTCCACCAGTTTGGGGGAGAGGTCAAGAGTCAGCGTTAGGTCAATGCAATTCTTTTGTCAGCGGCTGTTTAAAGTTCCAAACCTGAAACCTGAAGGCGGTGGAAATTCTAAGTTCAACTGCCAGTTAGAACAATCATTGGGAAATCTACCTCCCTTCTTAGCACTGAGAGGAGCTGCTTTTAAAGGCACAGGACAGAATTAGAGAAAGGAGAGACTGTGGGCAAGTGTCAATGTGGGATCTTTACCTTGGTTATTACTCCCAAGTGCTAATCATCATTGCGAAGGCATTTTAATCACACTTTGCTTGACACGGTCACCTGGAATTTTAAAATGTTAGCTTACCAGTAAGACATAGAGAAAAACGACCAATGAGCATTCTTGCCCTGGGGGAGGTGCATCATGTTTCCCTGATGAAAAACATTTTTTTTTATCCTAATATGGACCATCAGTTTTTGATTTTCCAAGACTGTGCTCAAGAAGAGATGTTGTATAGGTGACACCTCAGTGGATTTTCAGAAAATAAGTAGCAAAATACAAGTAAGATAGCCTTAAGCAAAGCCTTGGAGGGGTCTGTTACTATCAGGTGGGTGTATTAGGATGGCTGTGGGCTACAAATCCCCAAGAATAACTATGGAAAGGTGATGGGGTTAGTGTCATTCACATGTGTAGCACGAATTCTAGTTGTATTAGAAGAAACTCAGAGCCAGATATTGGAGAAAGGCTGACCTATCCAAGAGAGAAACACCACAGTCAAATCTCACCTGGCTATATTCCAGCTTCCTCAGCCTTACTTAGGTCGCTTCTAATGCCTGCTGTTTTCCTAAACCTGCCTTAAATACCATTCCCTTCCAGCTGTATCCCATCCAGGTTAGGATTAAAGGTGTGAGTTACTCTGTTTGGTTAGTCAGCCTTGAACTCACTGAAACACTAAAGGCATAGGTCACCACTGCTAGCTTACCCAGTGCTGGGATTAAAGGTGTGTGCTAATGAAACCCAGCTGTTTGGCCTTGTTCTCACAGAGATTCTCTGCATCCCATACTGTGTGAGTTACCACTGCTCTGTTATCCCTGAAACTCTTGGAGCTACCTCTGCCTAGTTTGACTGTGGAGTGATCTTTTGATATTCCAGGTTTTATTAAATATGAAACATATCACCATACACATGCCTGTAACTAAGCAAGCATTGACCCCCTTTAAAAGGAGTATTTTTGTTTGGATCTTCCTACCTGTACTATAACAGGTAGGAAAACATAATGTGATCATTAATGTGATGGCATTCATTTTTTTTAATTTATGTATATTTGATGTTCATTGTTTTGCTTGCATACACATCTGTGTGAGGGTGACAGAAGCCCTGGAAGTGAAGTTACAGACAGTTGTGAGCTGCCATGTGGGTGACGGGAATTGAACCTGGGTCCTCTGAAAGAGGGCACAATGCCCTTAACTACTGAGTCAGCTCCCCAGCCCCAGATGACATTGATTTTAACTCTTCCTTAATAATCCCTCCCATTTCTTCTCCTACTTCCCTTGGGCCTTACATTCTCCAACAAGGAACCCACAACTACCCAGACTGTCACCATCAGTTCCTGCAATGCTCTCAAGACTCACAAACAGGAATGCCTTTCACATGAGAATACCCATTTCTGACTTGTGATGTACCTTAGATGCAAGCATGCTTTGTTGTTTAATAAAAAACTAGATTTGCACCACAACATCTTCATGACTAATCATTTTTTGAGGATAAAACTTAAAAATTTATCAGAATTAGGTTTCTACTGTCTCCATATCCAAGCTCTCAAGCAATAATGTTGACAAAAACTTTAAACTATTAAAGCAGGTCCATTTTATGCCAGCGGGAATGACTCTATGTCTTAACACTGATTTCAGAGGTAGACTGTTAGGTGGGAGAGCCACCCCACCACTGAGGCCTGAGAACCTTGGCGCCTGGCCATGGCTCTATTTCTAATTTGTAAATGGGGGAAGATGGCAGGCCCCATCTTATCTGGTATTGTAAGCATAACCTGGTTTAAGGGGTGAGCTTGAGAAAGAGCTTTATGACATAGCAATTTTGATAAGTGCTAACTGCAAAGCTGCAGGGAATACTGTAATTGTCTTATGGTGAACTCAGCAATGCTAGAATTGTATTAAAATGTTAAAGTCAAAATATTTTCAAAGATTGTCTATTAATTACTACTGTTAAATGAACCTCATTGAGGCACAGGATTTTAAATATCTGTTAGTAGGCTGTTTTTGTCTACTCTGCATTAAAGAGACAAAATTGAGCACAAACATGAACATACTTACTGTCCAATATTTTGGCGATATAGTGTAGGGATTAACAAACATCTAATATAGAAGCAGATGCGGCTTTAGTGAGATTAATCATGCAATGTTATTTGCCAAAGGTAGTTTAAACAGAATGAAGACTGCAGGGGATTTGGCGAGGGGCTGTATGTGCATGCCTGAGTGTGAGGTTTGCCCTGTCTCCTCAGAGCAGCTCCCTTTAGGAAAGCAATGCTTTCTTCCCAATTTGCACATGCTGCAAATAGAATTCTGCCCAGAAGGGAGAAATAATTTACTATGAATCATCTGAAGCAAGTGTCCTAGGATGTCAGAAGTGAAGTATTTATTGCTCATAGGGGAATGATCTACAGAAACACACATTGCTTCTCACCATGAAATCAGAGCCATCCCTTAAAACAGGCTGATGCTGAGCGTGGAGGACCACAGAGAAGTTCTTGTTTGCTCCAAAATACTCACACCATTTTCCATGACCAAAGTAGCTTCCTACTTTGTCTCAAATTTCTGCTGCAGAATTAAACCTTGTATTTAGAAAACCTAGACACCTGTATAAAATATTGTATGATTTATCTGAAAGTAGAAAATGTTCTGCCTCTCTTAGTACATCAGAGACTTACATAGTCAGATGAGCTATTGCACTCCTCTGCTTCACAGAGACTTATCCACCCCTAAAAGGTGATTTTTCAATGAGTGAACATGTAATGATAAAGGAAAGATATTTTAGATGACAGAGAACAAAATGTAATCCTTCAGCTTTCGAAAGCAGCAAAGGTATGGTAGCACCCAGTGGGACTAAGTAGGGAGAGCTCTTTGGAAAGGTTTATTTCATAATGTAAACAAATAATTGCCTCCCTCAATGGACCAATATCTCTCTCCCATTCTGATCCACTCTACACATATTTAGAATGGACTAGAAAAAGCTCAGTAGAGTCTAGAATGCCGGTGTGAAGTGCATAAACTTTCTACTACACTCCATGGTTTCATTTTATTAACATACCAATCAGTGGCCACATAAATCTTTGTAAGAAGAATTTTATATTAACTAAAGACCAAGAAGGGAGGAAATCAACCAGCAAAATTTGCTAGCATCCAAGACAGTCAATATTGCTTCTTAAGTATCTAATGTGACTCAGAGTAAAACAGCTTTACCAATTTCATAAAATTTGTTGAGTATAAACTAATTGTGATATGTAATGCACTCACAATAATAAACGTGTTTGCATAGTTTCCTTTCAACATTTGTATTTTGAGGAAGTGAACATCAAGCTTTGTAAGGATCAAAACATACCCTGATAAGGTCAGGCTTTGCTTGGTTAGATCTTGCTTCTATTTTGGTGATTTTGCAATTGTTGAGCAGACCCCACCCACCTATTCATTTTAACATTTCTCTTCTAGAGCCAGAATAAGACAGACTCATATACCATTCTGATCTGGGTGCATTTCTTCAGAAGGTATGCTGCCCTCCTGGGGAACCTTGGTTGGCCTGGGCTTGGGGCTTATGGTGCTGGGAAGAAATTAAATATGTGTATTTTAGTAATAACAACCACAACAAAAGATATCAGTGAAGTTAAGAACATAAGACAGTGACCCAAGGAATCTAAAGATACCCTGACCTCCCTTGACCTTTACCTCTGTTATTCCCAGAGAAATGTCTACCTTGGGATTTGTACAGACACCTGAGTTTAAGCTAATTCAGAAGAAGCCACTAGGGACCATCAGATAAAGGCAGAGTAAGGATCTCAAGAGAACTTTCTTTTTGCTTAGTGATTGTGTTTGTTATTTGGGTATGCAAGGGATAGAGCCCAGGACCTTGCACATGCTCAGTAAGCACCCTGCCACTGACTCACATCCCAGGCACATGTGATGAAATAGCTTGAGTGGGTCTCAGATACACTGAAAGAATAACTGAACTCCACCCTTGTCCTAAAAAATGTCTTTGTTCTCACACAGACGTCAACAAGTACAAGGCACCACCATCAGGAATGTCCATTCCAGCTTCCTATCCACTGCAGGCAGTGTGAGGTTATCAAATTTCAGATCAGAGGATATTTATGAAATATGGCATATCATGCCCTGCCTGAGATCTACTTCAAGTGATGTTGACTTTCATTAAAAGGCCATTGGAATTTCTAGGACTAACTTCCTTCTGACTATAATCAATGTTCTTCATTATAAACTATTAGAAAATCCAAGGACAGTGTGATTAACTTGATTCTTCCCTATGAACCTTAGGAAAAGATGGATGCTCTGACCCATCTTCCACTCAAATAGAGTGTGGAGATAGTCCAGCCTTATACTTGTCTCACTTTCCCACAGTGTGGGCACTGAGCACACTTCTGAACAACAACAAAAATTTTCTTGCCTTTCTCAATATCACTCATTTTTAATTCACTCCTCATTGGTCAACAGCACAAATATCACCCAAAATCCTGCTCTCTAGTTTTTCTTCTTTCATAACTTAAAGATCTTCTTCTCAGAGACTAGCAAGACTCCAAATTAAGGAAAGAGTTTTTAAATGGCTACTGAATATAAATTATTAGTGAACATAAATGATGTAGAAAGGAGACTACCTATACAGATCTGGACAACTTCAGGGATATGTTTAATTTTTAGTCAGGACAAAGTCACACTTGTCCGGCACTCAGACATCAAGATCATGTCACAGACTTCTCCTTGGATGGTAACCTCATCACATTTTTCAATTCTCAGACCTCTCACTTAAGAACAATCATGAGAAATTTTAATCTAATTCCAAATATGTTTTCTTTGCCTCATTATTTCTCAGCTGTACTTGTCATTTTTTGAAAATTTAGAGAATATGCACCAATATTCACTTTTGTTTGGTCTACTTGTGCTATATCATGGTTTAAAGTTCAGGGTTCATCAAGACATAATTTAGTAGGAGTATTATAAAAACTCCCTGAGTTATTTTAAATATTAAAAAAACCTCTTTATTCTGGCTTTCTGTTATGATATGACACCCAAACCTGATACTTTATACTTCTTAGTGATGACTCAGGCTCACTGATACTTTTCAGTGGATACAATGCACTTTTACCACAAATATACCTAGCGTGAGTCCTTAGAAGCTCTCTTCTATTGCAAATTCTTGGTTTTTCAATCTTTGCCTCAACTGGGCTCCAGAGTTGAAGACACAGGAGCCTTGTTTCTTTGGGATGTCACATCCTCCTGCTTCTGGCTGCTAGTAACTCCCTGGCTTCTGACTCTCTCTTCTCTGAAATTAAGAAATATAGACAGCTTCTCTAATTCATCACTGAGGAGTCTTTACAAATCTACCTTCATGTACACAGCTGCAGAGCTGAATTCCTTAATATTTACACTCTCTTGGGTCAAATAGGCTAAATCCTTGGGTTGCTAATGACAAAAGGCTACAGTCTATTCTTCAGCCAGTGAATTAGTATTCTAAGGCCACTGAAACAAAAAGAAATTGCCGAGTCTATTATCCCCCAATTTTCAAGCTAGAACTCTGAAATCAAAGAGTTAGAAGAGCCATGTTGCCTCTAAGACTGTTTTAGTGGAGACATCCTTCTTTGCCTCTTCCAAAGATCTGGTGGCTTATAATAATTCCTGGCTTCCCAGGGTTGTTGTGACAAGATCATAGTTTCTGTGTGTGTGGTCACATAAGTCCCTCCTCCTTCATGACTGACTCCACATCAATCTCAATATTTCTCTCCCTCAACTCTCTGGGAAATAGTCATTGCATTAGGTACCCTGTTCAATTAGCTTTGTATCTCCAATGACGCTACTTCTAAATAAGGCCACCTTCATGAATACCAAATGGTATAAATACTGACTTTATCATACCTTCTCAGAAGACACAACTCACCCAACAATAGCCACTATTAGACTTGGAACCAACTCCAAGCAGCAAACAGCTTCAAAGCATCTATTGCAGTTTCAAAGCTTACCCTTTATCTCTTAAACTCCACACTCACTTTCTTCCACACCCATACAGCTAATCCATTCTGTAGGATTCAGTGAAAGACTTGGCCATTTGGTCAAAGCTATTTCTGAGCAAAACTAGCATACAGAGGACTGGAGGCCTAAGCATCCCTTATTATCATTCAGGTACTTTGGTCTCATATAACACATGAACTAAAGAATATATGAATAGCAACGTAAGCTCACAACTCACTTTTTTTTGTTGGTGCTATGAATCTCCTTATAAAAAGATCACTTTGTTTTAAATTCTTTCTGTCATACTTCAATGCCCTTTCTATTCACACACTGTATTTGAGACAATCTTCCAAGAGGATGGTGATTTCTACATCCTCACATGCCCCTTGATTACTCTGACTTTGGAGAGCAAGGAAACAGCCTGAAATTATTTGCTGCCATACAAACAATTTAGAAAGCCATCAGTCTCCACTGAACTTTCCATCTTTTCTGATGGTTTATTTTGTATAGGAAAAAATGTTACTTCCTCCATTGTAAGTCAAATATTTTACATGTATGTGCTTTTCAAGAAAGATCATGCACACAAAACTAATAGAAAAGAAAAGGTCACACATTGGGGCACAGGCAGAAAATTGTAGAATTTGTTTTCCATTTTTGCAGTCAATAATAATCTGTGTGATATTTTTAGTCTTCTGCAGTATTAAATGAAAGTACGGACGGGTGAGGGGATGGATGGATGGATGGATTGATGGATAAATAGATACCTGCATAGATACATACATAGATATATACCAATAGAGGTAAATAGACAAAAAAACAGATGGTACTTTCCTAATCTTTAATTATTATAACAGGGTTATGTATGTGTGTGTGAGGACAAAGAAAATCTCACTGAAAAATAAATACCAAAGGCTTAATTAAGCATGATACTTAACATGTACTTTACAAATATTTTGCTAAGTCAACCAGAGAGGAAGTGACTAGTGAGGCGGCTGTTTTGCCTTATGTTGCTTGCAGAGCCCTTTGAAATTCCTCATCGGCATTTACCATCTGACATGTTTTCCATTTGGGGGAATGTTCCATTCTAAGTTCCAATTTCTCTATTTTCAGTGTGCAGGGTTAGAACCTCTGCCTTTGAATCACCAGGATGACATTGTATACTCAAGCAAACACTGAATGTTATTGAGTTGAGGAGTTTAAATTAACCATTTGAGTTTTCCAGACTCCTGTTTAAGCCATTTTCAATGTGTATATGCTTCAAAACAAAAAAAATCCTATAAATAGATAAAACCACAAGTTGCTTATGTCATAATAGAAGAAGAGTCACCTGTTTAGCAGTCTACATAGAAATGGTCAGTAACTATATCCATTGATTGTTTCTAAATTAAAATATCTAGGCAAATCAACTTACAAGAGTCCGTTTCAGTCAATGACTATTCATCCCTGGTGTTGCCTTTGGGCCTGTGATGAAGCAGAATATCATGGGGTGGAACATGTGGTAGAGGAAGTCTTTTCACATCACACAGAGAGAGCAAGAAGCAGGGTAAAATGGGGGAGCAGCAAGGTGTCCCATGGTCCTGTATGAGGGCACACTCCCAATGACCTAACTCCCTCCCATCAGCCTCTTCTCCTCCACCTCTTCTACCACTTTCTCAGTAGCACCAAAGGACAGTGGCCAATGTTTTATCCTGTAGGCCCTTGGGAAATGTTTAAAGGCTAAACCATAAAGTGTTCATCTGAATGGATGAGATCATCTCAAAACAAATAAAAGGAAAGCGGCTCATGACTGTGTGAGTGACAGTGGCAGGCCACATCTTCACAGGGAGGCCTCTGATCCTCCAGTTCAGGGCTCCACCCTGTGAGTGACTGGAGCCAGAAGTTCCAGACCTACAGTCCTGCAGCCAGTTAGTCTGAAATAATCACACAAAGGTTTATATTCATTATAAATTGTTTGGCCTATGGCTCTGGATTGTTGTTGCTAACCCATGGTTCTTATCCATGTTTAGCCATGTGGTGTGGCTTGGTACCTTGTTCTCAGAATGACATTCTTGTATGCCTTCCTCTGCATCTGGCTGGTGTCTCCTGCTCTGCCTTTCCTCTCTCAGAATTCTCATAGTCTGGTTTCAGCACCTCTACTTCCTGCCTGTTTTCTGGCCAATCAGCATTTTATTAACAGACACAAGTGAAAAATATTTATAGCATTATTCCACAAGTGACAGCAAAAAAGAGCTCTTCTTTGATAGAAACTGTATGTGAAAAAAATTACTATTTAAATATTTCAGCTCACCATCTGGGTGACAAAATGTATATTTGAATATATTTTTCCTTTTGAGAAAATTGATGTTTATGTTTTTTTAAAAAATCAGATTATATTCTCTCTATTAGTATGTATATTAGACTTACAGTCCATTGTTTGACTGTTTCAATAGCATAAAAGTATTCTTTGATAATAAAAATGTATTAGCTACAGAGGATATTAAGCACTAAATATATAACTCATAACACCCCAAGGATGAATTACTGAAAGCTACTATCTTATAATGTTTAAGGAATCAGGTATGCTTAACATTGAGTGTACTATCTCTCTCCTTGCTCCCTGAAGAAAAATTACATAAGTTGTACTGTACATGAAATGCTGGTGTCCCAACCCCTTCCCAACACCAACACAGAGTAGATTGTGATCATTCTAAAAGTGAACAGAACCATCTGGAATATGAATCATTAGACTAAGTAAAAAGAAAAAGTGAGAAAGTCATAAGGCACTCTCTCAGAAAACTGAAGATCTGCACCAGTCCCTGTGTTCACACACTGGAAGCAAGGGTTTGTGACTCTCAGAACCTTTCCCCCAAATCTGCAGAACTGTGACCATCATACATCAGGATGACGAAGGCCATCCTCCTCCTCAAGGCAATGCAAGGCCGGTGAGGGAGGCCCCACTCTTCTCTTATTCAGAAGGTTGAATGTGGAAGAAATTTCAGAAGAGAATACTATAGTAACACACAAGGGAATGCTGTGCATGAGGGGAGATTTTTCTTAGAAATGAAGAAGTCAAAAATGGTGATCTAGGTGTGTTTTCTAGAGGTTAGCTACTTTTTCTGAACCAGCTATTCATCTTGCTTTGTGTTAAAATATAGGCTAAACATCATTTTATCATAAAATAAGCAAGCCAGGGGCATAGTAAGATACCATATTTTGTTATATCGCAATAGCTTAATTGCTTTGATAAGCAAGGCTTGCTTCTTGATGAAGGCACAGTTGTTTAAAGAACTTGTTGAAATGAAATCAATCTCTTTAAGCATTTTGTTCTCTGGCATGTACTCAAGATCTGATAAAAGGCTTAATTTGATAATTTTGCAAGAAAATTGTTAATTTTTCTTTAATTTCAAAAAAAAGAAAGCATTGACCTAATCAGGTAAACCTGCTCATTATAAATGTAAAAGTACCATAACACACCAAGAAATCAATTTGGTAAAACTCTTCTATGTCTACTTCTATGTGTTATTATCATTACGACAAGCTCCTAACAAAGTCTATCTACTGCATTAACTTGGTTAGCTGTTGTGACTATGTAAACAAGAGGATCATTAGGTAATATGTGGGCTCACTTAGTATTCTACCCACTTTCCAGAAAGGAGGAGACCATGTTTTGCTGAAGCTACTTATCTCCCATCATTGTTGACTGAAGTGACTCATTCAGTAACCATGGAAACAGTGTCCAGCAATGAGAAGAGATAAGCATGTGTGTATTCTTTTGATGCTATTGCTTAGGTGGAGATAATCTGTTCGGGGTTCTTCATCTGTTCCAATGCACTCAGATTTCCTCTTCCTTGAAGCTTTTGTTGATTCTCTGTAATCACCACGATAAATTTAAAACAAGGCAACTGGAGGTTGCACCCTCAGAACCCTGTGTTCTTTCCAGAAATGCGTTTCGTATTTAAAGAATGCTCCAGTGTCCTAAAAGTGGACTCTCCTCCCAGCTACATTTCTCTCACTTCTATTTCTGCAGTCCTGGTCTAGGGCCAGGCTCCCATACTATATTTATGTCATTCTATTTTTTCTCTGTGTCTCTTTTCATAAGGTTTTAATATATTAATACTTACAGAGAAAAGTATCTAAAAAAACAAGTAAATAAGCACTCTATCCCATTATACATTAAAGTTGCATTATATGTGTGTATGTGTGTATGTATTATGATACCTTAACATAGCAGCACAAAATTTATATCAAACAAGCTTTATGAATTATGTATCTATGGAGCTTCTAAAAAGGTGCCCATAAAAGCTTTGGATTATTTTAAATTTAAAGTCAAACTATAATATTCTCTTTCTTTATTAGCAATTTTTGAATAACAAACTAAATAAAACATGGCCATCCTTAAGAAAGCATACATCATAAGGACAAGGTAAAGTGATAAGCAAGGCTTGACTCACAATGAAATCACATTTATTTAAAAGAGCATATTGAAAGGAAGTCAGTCTCTTCAGAAAAGGAGCTGTTCAGTTATATGGGAAGGAGAGCACCAGGACTACCTCATCATGTACTTCTAGGAATGCTTACAATTTTAAAAATTATCAAGAATATTTTTTTCTAAGAATTGTTAGGAGGAATCCCAATGTAAAAAAAAAAAAAAAAAAAAAAAAAAAAAAAAAAAAAAAAAAAAAAAAAAAAAAAAAAAAAAAAAAAAAAAAAAAAAAAAAAAAAAAAAAAAAAAAAAAAAAAAAAAAAAAAAAAAAAAAAAAAAAAAAAAAAAAAAAAAAAAAAAAAAAAAAAAAAAAAAAAAAAAAAAAAAAAAAAAAAAAAAAAAAAAAACCTCCAAAAGATGAACCAGGCATATCAGTTTGTCAGTCAGTCATGTGTTACCCATCAAGGACATACTTGAATAAGCCGGACTCTCCTTAGAAGCAGGGCAGTGTCTGGCACTGTGTAGGCACCCCATCAGGGTGTGGTGTTTAGATACTAATGGAGGTTGAAATGAAATGTGTACTTAAAAGGCAGGAAAATGTCCTGAAGACCCCAGTGAAAGAAGGGGAATAAAGAAAAATCTCTTGAAAATTTGCCTCAACTATAGTGTTTGGAGGGAGGGAAGGCAACCAAAATATTATTATGATAAAATGTTAAAGACGAAACCAAGCATCTTACATGTACAATAGCAACCACAATTAATATTCATGATAGATGCAAGCAGAGTTAACAGTTTGATTCATATCCTCTTAGACATCTTACAAATTTAGACATTAAAGTTGCATTATATGTGTGTGTATTATGATACCTTAATACAGCAGTACAAAAGTCGTATCAAACAAATGTTATAAATTATGTATCTATGGAGCATGGAGCTTCTAAAAAGATGCCCAAAGTTGTTCTTCCAAGGTTTGTGTGTAATAAGACTGAGACCTGAGAGATTAACTTGCTCAAGGATGTTCTGCTAGACTCTGTGCATGCACACACACACACCTTGGAGGTAGTGGGGAGATGCTCTGTCAGAGAACATGTAGATTTGTGTCTGCCACAGAGTTCCAGCTGGCAGTGCTAGAAAGCCACAGTTAGAAGTTTTGTCTAGTGCAGTTTCACAATTAATACAAATAAGTGGCTTGATTATCCAGAGCCATTAGTAATAATTAAATACTAGAATGTCTATAAGATGGGGCTCTGTGCTTCTCATTGTTGGATGATAGCAAGTGAGCATAATTCCTAATGGTTAACCCACAAAAGGCTGTGGCTCAATGTAAATGTTAACAAGAGAAATGCTTAACAATAGATCTGAGTCTTTTTATAGAACTCATCAAAGATTCACATCAATTGCTTGGGGGGATGCTTTTGCTTAAAATATAAACTGACAGCACATTCTTGTATGTGACGATTGTTTAATGCACTGAGTGTATCAGGATATGTAGGTGCTGAACCAGAAGCAATGAGACCTAAATGGTGAGACAGAAAATATGCTTCATCTTACAAAAATGTAGAGAAGGCAGAGATGAAGAAGACGAGCATCCTGCCTCTGCTGAATGAGAATGTTTCTAAGAACAGAGAAATAAATATGGGGACTGAAAGGCGGGTAGGAGCTCAGTGAGGTAGCATGTCAGGAATCTCAGTGTTACAGACACCGAGGCAGACAAATTTAAAGTTCAAGAGTAGCCTACATGACCCTGGAAAGAAAGTAGGGCCAAAAAAGGGGAAAAAGGTGTGTATAATTTGGGAAAAATTTGTATGTGTAATCAAAATTATATGTCTATATTTGGGGAGCCAAAATGGAATTTATAATAACATTCAAAAGAGAGCAGAAACTGGAGGAAAAATGGAGAACACCAATACTGCAAATGGAGAGTGAGATGGTGGTGTAGGAGAACATGCTAGAAGCTTGTTCCTTAGAAGAGAGTCAGTAGAAGAAAGTGAGGATAGCACAAGGTAGCTAGAATTTAGGAAGAATGCTCTGGTCTCAGAATGAAGGACTATAAAGGGATGGGAGAGTCAAATTTGACACATCCACTTGCACTCTTAGAAACAAGCCATCAAGCTGATCAGGTTCATCAGAACCAGACTTAGAAAGCCACCTCTACAAATAGCATAGCACTCTGGGAAAGAAGCAGTACTGAAGAGATCGCTTCACCCTGGAGCTGTGAAGACAGCCATTTTTCTTTTGTCTTGTTTCACCCTTCGGGAACATACCTCACATTTACTAAAATATAACAGTTTGTCTCAGCATATCTTTAGAAGTAAAGCTATGGCACTCTCTCTCTCCAAAATACCCAGCACCTTCCTAAGAGCCCAGACTCAAGTAAAGAAAAGGTAGTACCAAGAACTCAGGATTTTTCCTGGCTTATCTTCTACTTGCAAATAGAATACATGAAAAGCTAATTTCTGACACCCTGGGGCGTTCTCAGCTGTCTCACTGTAATGAATGACATATAGGATGCAGAGGAATATCTTAGATCCAATAGATGTTAGCAAGCAGATTCTGAAGATACTGAAAATCATTCCCCTTTAAGTTTTAGGTGCCTTGTATGTGGTATATGAAGGAAAGTTTAAAGTAAGCAAAATGATGGGAGATGCATAGGTGCGGTGCTACCAGAGTCTGTGGTTTATACACTGCAGCTGCTCTCCGGTTCCAACCTAGGGCCTGGGCATTCAATGTAACAATGTGGATGTCTTACCTTGTGACTATCAACTCTATTTTTCCTTGACAGTTGAACTAGAAAGATAAGCAATGAAAAAGAAATTGTCAAATGATGAGTTTTAATATTTACATTGTGGGTAAGGCATACTCTCTGCAAATTCTGTGTTGACAACTATGGGAAATTATTTCAAGGGGCTAAGAGCAGTGTTTGAAGCAGTGGGCATCTCCTCTTCCTGGTTATTTGAATGCATTTGCATTAATAAGTTGGATTTTTTTCTGTTTCTCTTTTCTTCCCTTAATGTTTTCTCAGAATCCTCATAATTTAGATGGCACTGATTACATACTCAAGTTCTAGCTCAGTGAAAACATATCCAAGGAGCAGGGCACAGTGCAGACCTGTGATCCCAACACTCAGGAGACTGAAGCAGCAGATTAAGGTCCATCTTGGGTTGTTATATAGTGAGTTCAAAACCAGCTTGAACTGCATTATTAGGCCTTTTCTGAATGAATGCATGAGTGAATGAATGAATGTGATATTTTTCTTCTTTCCATTGTGATGTTGTAACCTCAAGCCTCAGCCATTTCAACTATTACAATTATACTGAACCTCAGAACACTGGTTAATTTTTCTGAGTATATTTGGTACTGTTTGGGTAACATGAAAGGAATGTTAAGAAACATCCTGTGCTTCTGAGGAGCAGACACTCAATATTACCAGCATCATTGGTGCTCAGTTAAAGGGAAAGGAACCAATTTCAGATAGTTTAGTGATGGAGGAAGAGGATCCTTGGGGTAGCTCTAACTCTACTTTTTCAGTAAGTTTTCTCAGAATCTCATTCTAGAACCCCAAAGAGTTCATTTCTGATTATTCTTAGCACCTATCATATGTCAGAGACAGATCCACTATAGAATAGCATTCTGCACAACCAGAAGGGTTTTTATGCCTCTAAAAATACTTCTGTAAAGTAATCCAGCTGCTTTACGTTAAACTCATTCAGAATGATTTGCAGAAACTCTCTTCCAAATAATAGCACTTTAAAATTCAATGCTCACATGAATTTAACAGAAATGTAATTTCTTATAGCTAAGTAGTACTAAAGACTAATTTAGAATTCAAAAAATTACAAATAATTTTTTGTCTGATTTTTTGAAGTAAAATGTAGAAAGTAACTAAAATAGTCATATAGTCCTGCTCCTTACATCATTAGGATAACTAGAGAAGCTTCATACACACACACACACACACACACACACACACACACACACACACACATGCACGCACGCACGTACTCACCACCAATGATCATAGCAACTTTATCACCTGTGGCAAGTGGCAAGGGCACTGAATGGTCAAATTTTCACTTGTGCTTGTGAATTACTATGAAGCATTACCTGTTCTTAACCCTCTCATAGAATCCACAGTTATTTCATGGGTATCAGTGGTGTTCATGTGTATATTATTTGAAGGTTTAAATTATTGTTTGGGCCAGGATCTAAAATTATCAAAACAAAACAAAACAAAATAACAACACTTACGGTTTTTTCCTTACGTTATGTTACACAGGAGCAGAAAAAAAAAAATAGCTTTGAGTTGGGGTGGGGTGAGATACTCCCACATGATAATTTTGCTAAATTATTTAGAAGTTGAGCAACACAATGACTAATTACAAGGGACAGAGGCCTGTAATTCCAAGAAACCGAAGTTGTCTGGCAGAGAGTAATTCCTCAAATGATTGATTTAGTCTCCTGAAACGACTTGTGTTTTCTTTCCTCTTGGCCATACGGAAAGATGGCAGGATTTTCTTCTACTTTACAATGAAATGTTTAGCTTCATTGTGGTCATGGTCTAGGGTTTCTGTCTGTCTGGTTTCCAACCTCTTACATTTTTTTTTTTCACATCCTATCAAAAGTCCAGTTGAAAATGACCAAAACAAAAAAAAAGTAAGATTTCCACTGTCTGCTTCAAAAAGTTTATTTCTTATCTAGGCTTCAAAAACTCCCTGACACTTGCTGTTTGTTCTTAAAAGAAAATTAAGACAAAGATCCATCCTATCACCAAGGTTATCATGTCCTTTGAGGGACAACATTCATATCTGTCCCAGCTAAAGAGGGGGAATAAAAAGATTTAGTGTGTTTTCTTTGTGATTTCTTTGGGTTCATGGTGGTGCCCTGTCTCATGTCATCTTCTGGACAGCCCACCAAATGAGCAGATTAGGGAATTTGGGATCATTGCACTGCCAAAGTAGGCAGGGCCTGAAGCCAGCTGGGTAGGGGGGTGGGGTGAAGTAACTTGTCTCTAGTCACAGGGAGCTTCGTAATCTAAGCTTTCAAAGCACTGTTTCAGTGTAGCTGATCTCACACTCCCTCTCTTTAAGGAATGGATTAAGACATAGGTCTTCTCATGGAATGTATCCTCTGTGAGATGGACTGAATAAAGCAAGTAGAGGAAGAGAGAAAAGGAGGGAATGGACCATGACCTGGAACCATGGCAGAGAAAGTAATTACATTCACGACACCAGTCAATGATGGCCCCACCAGAAGTAGGTCAGAGTGAGTGAGCACTTTAGTGGAGCTGTGGCCATTTAAAGCAGTGGTCCTCAACCTGAGAGTCAGGACCCCTACAAGGATCACATATCAGATATCCAGCATAGCAGATCTATTACAATCCATTAACAGTAGCAAAATTGCAGTTACGAAGTAGCAACAAAATAGTTCTCTAATTGGGGGTCACCACAGAATGAGGAACTGTATTATAATATGGACCACAACATCAGAAAGACTGAGAACCCCTGATTCAGTATAAAAGAAAATTCAGTATAAAATTGGGGACCTTTTTCTTATAATGAGGAATAAATATAATCTTAGTGGGCATGTTAAGAGTTTTCTAGAGTCTACCTGTGGTACTTTGTGGATGAGCAAATCCACAGTTTTGTTAACGAGAGAAAGGTGTGTTGCCTACTGTGTGAGTGTAGAAACTGGTTGTGTAGGGCTAATGTGGCAGGCAGTACTCTGTGGCTTTCGTAGATGATGTAAAGAAACATCTTGTCCACCCCATACAAAAAGGGCATTTACAGACTGAAGAAATCATGCCATACCATTCCTTCTGGGAACCAGTGGGTTTATTAGAGTCACTCTTAGGAACATGAGTGACTTTTGAGGAACTGAAGCATCAAAAAGTCTCATCCTTGACAATGTTTATCCCTTATATAATCTCAAGGAGAGGAGGGGACCTCTGGAAGGCTCATGAAGTCTTCTGAACATACTGGGCCACTCTCTGTGTCCATATGGGAATGTTAACAGGCCTAACTTCATGAAGCTTTTATGCAGATCATCACAGCTGCTCTCTTTTCATTATGGTGATGATTATGTCTGACCCTGAGCAAGTAGCTACCCTACAGGTAGCTGTACAGTTGACAGGGGCCTCAGCTCCTTTAACTTTTTTATTTCTGCCTTTTCTAGCCCCCACCCACCCTTTCTTTTTGTGGCCAGGCTCCCACTTGAGGCCCAAACAGCTACATTCTAGCTAGAACAAAGTGAACGAGGCAAGCATGGCTCTTCCTTTAAAGACTAAAGCCTTTTGAAAATGGAAAAAAAAAAGGCCCACGTGATTTCCTGTCAGGTCTGATAACTAAAATTTGGTCAGAGAACCTGAGAACTGCAACTGAACCTGGATAACATCATGTGTCAGCTAAGATATCTATAAATAAGGTAAGAAAGGAAGGTTGGGGTATCTGAAGAGGCTGGCTCTCTCTGCTGCCTAAGCTGACTATATTTGAGAAAAGAATTTGTGTGGCAAATTACGAGAGCTTTGTTTCCAAACGTAGACTAGGAACAAATGTTGGGCCATTTCAACAGCTGAAGGAAGATTTTTCACCTTGTCAAGCACTACTCATCTACAGTGGAACCCAACACCTTCTGCTAGGCTAGTCATAGGCAAATTAAGCTTGTCACCAAGATATCAGGACAAATGTTCTTGAAGTGCAGCACTCTCTCCTTCATTTGGTTTATTTACAATTAAAAAGTAGGTTGAGGGATGGGGTTGCAGAAAGCGATCCGGCTAACTGTTACTCTATATGTCCCCAAACCGATAACCAAATGCTGGAGAGAGACAGAGAAAGAAAAAAAAATGTCTGAATTGCCTTAGTGTAGAATGGCCTGACCTGAGCATTTGAATAATTAATGGTAGTGTACGCTTCCCACTGATCTGAGAGTCTCGGTAAAAATAACCCAGACAAGCCTGTTTACTTCATTCTTCCTGATGCATTCTTGACTTAGGTCAGAACTGCCACTCCTACCCGCTGCTCGCCCTTCAAATTTAACATTACTGCATACATTTCTTGATGAAACAACAGGCAAGGTGAATTTCTGAAAACCAGCATCTGTTTATGTAAGAGTCTCTCGTGGGCAAACGTGGAGCTCTGTGAATCTAGCAATCCATTTGTAAGGAGTAGGGACTCCTTTGCAGAACTAAGTGAATTATCCAGCTGCTTCCGGAAAGGGTTTACACATTATAAGACAGCTTAGAGCCGAACTGGGAAGGGGGTCATAGTTCACAACTGGCCTATGAACTTACAGAAAGGAGAGGATGGAGCAAGAATACATGTTTGGCTGCCATTGTGCAAATGCAGAAAGTCTATAAAGGTAGAAAGTGACCTGCAGGCACCCACCTAATTAAGCACTGGGATCTGGAAGCCCCAGCTCACAGAAATGTGCACGTTCTGGTCTTGACACTCAGGATAGCATAGGACACTTAGATGGCGTGCACATGCTCAGTAAGTGTCCGACTTGAGGAGCATGTGTGCATATACAACATGTTTGTAAGTGATAAGTCGTAGTCAGCAATGAATAAAACTATGGATAGAGCAGGCTGTTTCAGTTTTCCTTTGAGTCTTCAACCTTTCTTCCATCAGTTAACTTACCCTGTTTAACAAAACACAGGAAGCTGCAGGCTTTTTCCTGATTTAAAGTTGCATATGGTGGGTCCTCTCACTTGGACACTGTGGAGTTGCACTCAGCCTGTGATAAAACAATGCTGACAGGCACAGGGGAAAAATAACAGCTTGTGTCCTTTTTACTGATTTATGCCAGGTATCTTTCGGTGGCATACATTATTTCTCTCCATTTTCCCCTTAATCCTATCCTGTGGATAGAAATTGACAATAGAACATATAAGTAATTCACCCCATGTCTGTCAGCTAGTAAATAATTGTCACTGTATCCACTGTACTGTATTGGCTACCAGCAAAATAGATGATGTCTCTCATGAGTGTGTACATACAGGAAGCAGTAAATTGAGCTCTGGTCTTTCCCTCTCCTATTTCCTGTTTTCCAGTTTAACTTACTTGGCCTGTTTGTAGTTCTCAGTTAGTGGTACACCATCTCTTTTGACATAAAACTACATGCATATATATATATATATATATATATATATATATATATAAAAGCACTTATTTTATGTGATAAGGACCCTTTACCTAATATCATCTCATAACTTTGAGTAATACTATTATTTTACAAAGTGAGTAAATAAATGAATAATTTCATATAACAAATAATAGGTTTTGGACCCTGAATCACAGTTGAAAAACAATGGACTTTCTCGAACCCCACAGACATTCTGCCTGTCTCCATCTCCTCCCTTTGTTCAAAACAGTCTGAGTTTTAATATCTTACTGGAAGTAACAGGAAAACAGTGTGTTAAGTGATCACTGCGGGTTTTTTTAAAATTTTGGCATTTTGACAATGAGAGGTTATGCCCTATAATCAAGGGAAAACATGAACTGGCCATCTCCTAGCAACTCACTAAAGATTCCTCCCAGGGAATAATTTATGGGTCTGAGTATACATGAATGTAACTTGCAAGTTCAAAGCCAACAGATCCCACACTTGCTCATTAACATCTTTCAATATTCTACAAGATACACAAACCTGTTTTGAATGAGACAGCTCAGCCAAGGAGCACAAGATGTCCCAAAAGGGCAATTTTGTGTCAAAGAAAGTCAAGGATTGAACCAGTTTTTTCCATTTTAGATTGGTTGAAAATCTAATTACAATTAGAAGTCATTAGTAATTATTTTGTATTCTACTACTGCCTTTTCTGAAGTCGCTTCCACCTCTTTCATGTAAGGGACATCTGTCACGCAGGGGTGGACTGCATCATAGCAACCTTGCCTTTACTGACGTGTTCTCCCAGTGGGTATCTTCTCTGCCTGTGAAGTCTGCTGTACTGGGGAGATCAGTCAATCAAACAGCTCCTACTCCCAGGAAGCTGCCGGTTTCAGAGCCTTAATGAGCCAAAGGAAGGTGCAATCAACACAGATTTTATTTGGCCATCTGTGCAGTAAAGAAAGAAATATGGTTTCAGGATTATTCATTGTATCTCTCCAACCCATGATTTAATCAACGCTTTTTAAAAATTGTTTATGAAAAGAGAAGCCCTGACTGGGGGGATTCATGTGACTGATGAGCGAGGCAAAGGATTCCACATTTGAAGTAATTTAACCACAGCTCACACATTTT
Organism: Sigmodon hispidus; assembly: GCA_004025045.1. Classification (NCBI taxonomy): domain Eukaryota; kingdom Metazoa; phylum Chordata; class Mammalia; order Rodentia; family Cricetidae; genus Sigmodon; species Sigmodon hispidus. The sequence goes on along the minus strand of PVIH01000107.1, from coordinate 448,020 downwards.
AACACTAAGAAATGCTCACATTTTGCTAAGAGAAGAAGTGACATTTTGGAGACTGGGTGTCAGCACCACTTCTAAGGGCTCTCTGTGTTTAAACCCATAGACATTTCCCACAACCCCAGGAAGTCAGCACCATTGTCAGTCATATTTCTAGGCTCAATCTGACTTAAGGCCAGGGTGAGCAACTTTCTGACCAGTCAGCAAATGGTAGAAGGGCTTTGACAAAACTGATTAGGTTCCAGGTTCAAAGCTGTTGCTTATGGTCTGGATCAACAGTGGGCAGCATGGTCCTCTACTCCAATTGCCATTTGGAAACCAAGAGCAACCAAAATGCTGCTGTTCCTAAAAATAGCTCAAATCCAGATCGTGAGCATTTGTTCTGAAATGCTTTTTCAGAGTTATCTACTCCTAACACAGAATGTGCACCTATTTCTAAGTATTATGAGAGGTGCAAGGCTGCTTGCTTGTGGGTCACTTGCTGTATATCTCTGAATCTAAGCAGGCTAAAGCAATATAACTTACTTTAAACTTGTCCAGTGCTGTCCAGGGTCATCATTAAAGGCCAATGAACAGGAAGTGCCACTATCAAGAAGAGCCTTCATTAAAGTTATGCTGTTACATACTCCACTGAAAGTTATGAAGCAATTAATGTGTATTATTATTTATTGGTTGGGCTCTTAGTATTCTTTATACTTTACTAATATTGTCTTTAAGCCATCTATACTCAAGTGAAACATGAATGAAGCCATCATTCATGCATACTCCTAAAGGATTTAGGGTCAGTCTACATTTTCAGCCAATTATATTTCAAATCACTGAGATAAAAATTTTCTATGTACTACGTAAATGCTCTTAAGTCTATTTTTCTTAAGGTATTCTGAAAATGTTAACAGGCACATAATGCACATAAATACCTACATACAGGCAAAATACTCATATAAAAACAATAAGTGAACAAATCCCCTACCAGCACTATCTTCAATTATTGTCAAGCTTCTCAGTATAAGATGGGGCCTGGCTAGCTTGATACTGTGCAGTTCTTTTCTGAATAACCATAGCTGCTGTGAGTTTATGACTAATAGCCAGAAAAAGATAGCATATCATAGAACTCCTTCCCATCTCTGGCTCTTACATTCTGTCTCCTGTGATGGTCCTTGAGCTTTGGTGGTGGAAGAATTAATATGAATTACAGTTTGGGGCTGAGGACCAAGCCTCCTATCCTTAGCTCTTAGAGCTGAGTCATGGGCTTTCCCAGTGACTGTTGTTCATTGCCAAAAAAGAAGCTTCTTATACCAAGGTTGAGAGCAAGATCTATGGATATAAACATAGTTATATGGAAAACAATCTGACACCATGACTATTTAGCAAAATAACTAGTGCTTTCCACCCTAGGGCCTGTGGCCTCCTCAGCCAAGGGTTTTCAACTAGGATTACAGTGCCAGAAATAAAATTTGACTCCTGTGTAGCAGGTCTCCTATCCAATCAGAAAACATGGTAACAATCATGCCACCTTTATTTCTTGCCTGGCAGACCTTTATTATAAGTTATGCTTTCCTTAGAAATCAAAGGTAGTTTTTGGACAAAAGGGCTACAGATTATAGGAGACAAATTTAAAATGGAAACAAAGGGAATTTTTCTCAAGTTCTTCCTTTCCTGTTTAGATAATCCTATCTTGTGATTATTGTATCAAAATAAATATTAAGACATTTGCTTTTAGTCTTAGCATCAGCTCTCTCATTTTAGACAAAGTATATAACCAAATACCTCTAAAATTAATCATGACTAAGTAAGTCATCTTATTTGCAAATATTGACATACATTGATGACAAATCTTGGATATGTCTTAAAACCCATCATAAGACAATCTACAATGATTGATTTAACTTTAGCAAGATGATTTATAAGGACTTAATCTGTAGTCTCAGAACACAGCTCCTTATCTATTCCTAGAATCAAATGCTTCAAAGTTGTGTTAAGATAAACTCTGAAATTATTATTTGAGGTATTCAGATAGAAAGATTTATTGCATCTTTGCTATCGTAAAACATATTTTTGTGAAAATTTTAGGTAACAAATCTGGATATAGATGAGGTGGGAAAAGCCTGAAGCAAATTAATGTACAGATGGAAGTACATAAAAATGTTATACTCTGCTGCTCTTCTATTGGGTGTTGGCTTAATATATTCATGAAGTTCAAGTATGATCTTGACATAGATCAAGTATTAGAGTCAGTGAGTCTAGTGAGAAAATAGTACCACATTTTGAAGTTTTCTGCAAATTGCTGCCCCAAAACATCTTAAGTTCCAACCTGGTGACCTTGCCCCTTATTAGAAACATATATTTTGAAAGAAGGTGTAGAAAGTCTGCTACATTGCAAATGGGTTGTTTAAATAAGACACCTTATCACTTGTATCAATAAGATACACAAAACCTCAGGGTGATTAGATGTAAGATCTAAACTCATCTTCATAGTCACTTAACAGATGACAGTTGTCATATCTGAGAAAACCAATGTCACATTACACATAAAGATAAGTGAAGGCTATTAATATCTCCCTTGCAGAATTCAAAATGAAGGTCAGAAAGACAGGTGGAGGTTTCAGAGTTCACTGATCGCTCGAATATTGACTAGAATCATGCTCATACCCAATCCAATGCTAGATCATTTAGTGCCTAATTTCACAATGGTAAATAATGGTGTTCACTATCAACAAGTGACAAAATTAATTCATGCTGCTACACTGTAATGATAGGGAGGTCACTAATGACAATGGCATTTTTTTGAGACAAGATTTCTTGTAGCCCAGACTATCCCTTTCACTACATAATCAAGGATAAGCCTGGATTTCTGATCTTAACTACTTCCACCTCCCAATGCTGGGATGGCAGGCTTGGATCATGATGCCCAGCTAATGTTGACAGTTTTGGTTACATTGTGAAACACAGATTTGTTCTTCTCTCTCTGAGCATCTCTGGCTCACATCTCTACCGCAGAAATAGTTCCATAGTTACCCAAATGCTAAAAATGACTATCTCCATGAACTTCCTAAAGGGAAAAGAACTCTTGGCTTAAACACCTCATTCCCATACAATTCTCTCCCCTGTCTGCTCAGTGTGGAGCCATTCCCAGATGAGGGCTGTTCCTCCCTGTAGGTTCCACCCCATGACTGAGTTTCCTGCCTCTGAATCACCTCCTCCTGTTAAAGGGCCCTGCTGTGATGATTAAAAAACAAGATAATAAGCAAACATGTAGGATGAGAGGTAGTAAGAAATGCTCTGCAGGAAAACGCCCAAAAGTAATGGATATAAAGAGCAAGAGGCAATTTACATGGGGTGGTCAGCAATGGCCTCTCTGATAAGGTGATGTGGTGGTTTGAATGAGAAATGCCCCTCATGGTGTTGAGTATTTGGACACTTGAACCCTACTGAGTGGCACTATGTATGGGGGTTTAAGAGGTGCAGCCTCATTGGAGGAATGATGTTATTGGTTTTGGACTTTGAAAGCTTGAAACTTTGTCTATGTCTAGTGTGTTATCTCTGCTTAGAGCTTGTGGTTCAAAGCTGTGAGCTCTCTATCTTGCTGCCCTATGGCCCTATTATAATGGACTCCCATTCCTCTGGACCCAAATAAAGCCTTCCTTTTCCAGCTTGCCTTGGTCATGGTGTTTTATCACAGCAGTAGAAAAGTAACCAAAGCAGGCATCACCTGAGCTAGGAAGAAAGGACAAAGCTGGGGATAGATAGAGGTACCCTAGAAACTTTTGTGATAGATGTGTACTTGGTGTGTGCAATGGAATATTCCAGATTCTGGAACGAATCAGGGAAGGAGCAAATGTGGTAGCAATGAGTATGGCCATTGTGATCATCTAGGACAAGGAGGGCCCTTGAGGCCATGGCATGGATGAGAGATGGGACTTTGAGCTAAACGAAATAAGAGTTCTTTATCGTCAGATGTTATAGCCATCACTCTGAATAGTCCAGTGTTTGAATACAGCAGATTCAGGTATACACAGAGGAAGGGAAAGCAGTCAAGAAAGAGCCAAGGGACAGAATGTTCACAGTTTGGATTCTGGATAGGTTTTGAAGACAGATATGGTAAGATATGATCAATTATGAACCAAATATGTCAATGCTTTGAGGCTGGAAAGCAGTAAAAGTTTTGAAGGTAGACAACTTCAGATGCTTGTGTTCAGCTCATCATCTTTTTATTTAGTCCAGGACCCCTTTTCATAGAATGGTGCCATGTGTCTGTAGAGTAGGTCTACCCATCTCAATTATCTCAATCTAAAAATGCTCCTCAAAGATATACCAAAAGTTTATTTTCATGATGATTATACATCCTGTTGAGTTTCAACCATCATATCTCTTGACCTGAAATATTAGCTCAAATTTTTAATTTCTACACATGACCCTCATTGAATTTGAACCACTCAATACCTGTAAGAAAAGTCAAGGCCTATTAAACAGTAACTGTTGTGTTTAATTGTAGAACCCATTAAATTAGTTTAAAGATTATGACAGAATATCTAATTGGCTTTACAGGCATTCATTTTCAACTTAAGAACAGAAATGTAACTCAGTTTTGCATCTGAGAAAACATACCATTACTTGTCCAAAGAGCCAGGTCTCTCTAAACCGCACCAGGCAACATCATTTATTTCACCACATCTCTGTGGGTTCATGTCATTAGGTATGATAGCAGATTGGTACATGCTCAGATTTCCATTCGTAGACCAGCACACATCTCATATGTATGAGATGAGGCTCTAACCATATGTGACCAACTTTGTAACTCATACACGAAACAAAGGTAGAAAAAAAATCTGCTTCAGTGCTAGGATGTGATATCCATAATACAAATACAGGCATTACATGGAAGGGGGTGATTTAAATATAAGGTAGAGGAAAAACAATTCATTTTGAAACTTCAGATAAATGTAGATCTGTTTGTTTGTTTTTAAGCATAGGCTTTGGTAATATTCAACTGCTCATAGAACAATTTCCTCTTGCCTACCTTGTTACAGTTGCTTAACAAAGTTCAAATACTTGACCTAAGCTTTGGAAAGCAAGGGACTTGGGTTTGGAGGGGAGAGACAAGGTTTGGAGACACCAAAGAATCCAGGGAGAACAGGAATAAAGGTCTATGTTTAGAGAAAAGTACATCAATTTATCTATGACACTATTTTATATGTAGGAAGGTGTGTGTGTGTAAACATTATAATTTACTTATATACTACTTTCACTTCACTTAACCATTAATAAAAGTATTCTAAAAGTAACATGATACATTATAAACACATGGGAAATTAGAAAAGGAAGGCACCAGACATCATCCTTACTCTAATACAAAGGTTAGCCCTTCTTTAAATTCGTCATTTCATTCCAGGAAAGTAAAAACTGCTTTATTGTAAGTTTTGCTTCCTTTTATTGAATAAAAGATTAAAGGAATATCCAGTTTATAAAAAGTGAATTAAAACTTTTGACAAAAAAGTAAGAGACCCAGGTTTATATACAATCATTTCTGACTTATATTTTAAGTATTTATATATATTGAAATTTTGTATGAATATGTAATGTATGTATGTGTGTATGTATGCATATATGTATATTTATCCATACATAAGTAGGTATAGAAATAAACATTGGAAAACCAGAAGTAATATTCAAAATTCCTTTCTTAGGAACTAGGGCACAATATAAGTTAGTGATAAGAGTAATATTAAATAGTCTTTAAAACAGTTTGAATCATGGAATAATGCTCAATGTTAAATGGTATTTTTTGTAGTGTCTTTTCTCTTTGCCTTAAAGATTTAAAAGTCACCAAAGCCCACATGCTTCTTTCCCTTAACCTGACTAGGAAAGTACTAGAAAGGAAGAAGTACAGATCTGTGCATAATACAGCACAGAAAGAATGGGTGAGAGAGATAATTCCAGGAAATGCTCAAAATAGCTAAATTAGCCTTATGCTAAATATACACGAAGTAATTTACTGTTTATAATGTTGGTTCAGCTGAATAAAATGATTTCATCTTCGAGTGTTCCGGTGATTATAACTGGAATGTGACTCACTTCCATGAGGGCTCCTTCCTCTCCCCTTTGCACAAAATGGTCAGAATCAAGACAGATAAAAATATTAACAGCCTCAATGGGTTGTTCCACTGATAGGGCATGTCTTCACTTTGTAAGGGCCAGGATATGTGCTTTCTGATTTTGTGTTTATATGTATCTGTGACAGGAAAGTTTAGCAGAATTTTATTATGGGAATCCCTATAGTAAAGATATGCTGACTTAAGGAAAGTCATGTTTATGTGTTCTCTTTAGCTCCATAAAATCATACTGTGGGACAGGCTTGGGAGGGTTCTGAGGACTATGCAAGAGCTCACTTTGTGCTCTTAGCAATGGACCACAGAAGGAGTCTAAGCCACTAAAAGTGCAATGAAGAGGGGACAGAACACTTCAAGACAAGTGATGAAAAACATCTCCTACCACAACAACCATTAGGTGTCACTTATTCTCAGGGGATAGCAGCCAATACTATTGGCCTCTGAATCACCATTAATTGATAAATGGCTCCTAGCTCCTTCACCCTACACACTAAACTATGCTTAGTCTGTGTTTTACTTTCATAAAATCTAAAAGACTAAAAATGCTTATCCCCTCCTACCTAAGCTCTAGAGTCTAGACCAAATGAATTGCAGGACTTTAATAGCAGCATATGCTCTTTGCAGAATATAATGCAGGGGATTATGTGGTTGCATTATAATTGTCCCACCTACTGGTTTAATAAAAATGCTCATTGGCCAAAGGCAGACAAGAAGTGGGCAGGGCTACCAGACAGGACAAACTCTGGGAACATCTCAGAGCAGAACAAATGCCATAGAGTAAATGTAGCTGAGAAAAGGTACCGAGCTGCATGGCTGAACAGGATAAGAAAGATAGGTTAGTTTAATACTAAAGAGCTAGCAAGTTATATGCCTGGGTCAATCAACATAAAAATAATATAAGCCTGTGTGTAACTATTTGAGGCTAAGCAGGGCTGAGAGTGGGACTGAACCTCTGGGCTAGAATGGAAAGTCCTGGCCAAAAGCCTAATACAACAGTATAATGTCCTTGATTTGATTTCTGAGGACACACATAGAGGAGAGGTGGTACCACATCAAGGGAAAACCTCAAGTTTAGTTTACACAGAATCTGAAATTAAACAAGCCCTTGGAATGTTTGGCTAATAGTTAAATGAAGGGTGCCATTCTCCGAGGCAGGGGATGTAGGGAAATGGAGTTAGGTTTGAGGAGAAGGGGATTTCCTAAACCCAGAGTAGCATGAGAAATGCACATGAGTTGCATTTGAATTGGAGCTTAGACACAGCTAAGCTAACCTGGTGAAGCCAGGCCTGGCTTTGCATTGGAGGATGCAGAAAGTTAGCTTCTTTGGCAGAATGCTACTATAAGTACTTAAATTACACAGAAACCTTTAATAACCATTTGCTGCATATAAATTGATATTTTATGTGCAGATCATTTTATGTAGTCATTAAAATAAGACCCAGGGGACCCATTTGAACATTATTTCCTGGGCTCAGTGTTCATCTATAATCTCAAAGAAAAATAAATTTTCTTTATAAACACTATACTTCATATTCCTCATGTTCTCCCTAATTCAGATGATCTCCTATCAGCATTTTTTTTGATGATACATGTGTCAAAGGGTTGCATTAAAATATATCCAAGTATATTAAATCATAGCTTGTGTTAAGTAACCAATCTAATTCAATTTTTTTAAAAGAGAACAAGCTGACATTTTTGTGTCAGACTTTGGTAATTGTTCCCAAAACCTAGCACAGCAGTCACCCACATGAAAAATAGCTTCAAATGCCACTGGGTGCCCCATGCTGCTGTAATTTAGAAAGTGATGACATGAGTGACTCTACCATTTAGAAAATGTGATGAAAATATTGGTCAAAAATACAGAGTGCTTGGATATTCTAGCCCTGTTTCCTCAAAATCAGTAGACTTTGATCTTTAAATAGGAGTGAAGCAAAGAATGTGACATTTGGAATGGTAAGCTGTACTGTAATTTATTATCTGCAAAGGACTTCTCTGCTGTCAACTCTAACTGAATATGAAGAAAATTAATAATTCTTGTTGCTCCCAATAACCCTCCTGCTTTTACAAGGTTATGATAATTTATGGCCTGAATTTGTCCCTTTTTTAAGTGTAGATTTGTGAAATGAATGTTAGCTTAGATGTAAATTTTCCAATAGTGGGAAGAAACATGGAAAGATGTGTTACAGAGCTTATGTCTGGAGTTGAGTGGGCAGCTAAAGTCCCACTGTTGTAGGCTCCAGCTAATACACATCCCCGCCAACCCTGGTCCTACCAGAAATATGAACCTTTTAATGATCTTATTCTTATGAATTTTAATATGTGAATGAATCATTAAAATGGCTTCCATATGCAACCAAAAGCAATCAGCTTAGTGGTCTGCATATAAACCTTCAATGGATATTTGTCAACCACATACCTTCCTAGACTGAATACAATTCAGCTGATAAAAATCCTGTGATTTTGTGTTTTAAAACAAGACTTTCTTTGTATAAGTTATATTTGCTTGAATTTCTAGAATTTGTTAGCATGTGGATGTATGTAAGAGGGATGCAAATAAAAAGAGAATATGAGGGAAGAGAGACCCAAAGAGGGGAGAGCACAGGACAGAGGAATGTATGTCACGAAGGCAGAATGAAGGCTGCTGAGGGAAGGGAAGAGGGACCCGAAGTAGATAAGAGAGGCCAGGAAGAGCAGTGGGGGTGTGAATAAGAGCAAAACCAATATATATGTCTGAAAATGTCACAATGAAACTTATTTCTTTGTTCTCTAATTAAATAATTAATTTAAAAAGTCAGACACAGACATGTGGTTGTTCTGTTTTGTGTTGGGGCTTCTTCCTCTGGCCCACATTAACAGGACACACACTTTAGTGATAAGATAAAAAGAGCTTATAGTAAGAGAATGTACTGCAAGTTCGAATTGTTGGATTCTGTCCCTGATGCTGTGTGTTTGCAAGTATGTGTGTACATGTGTGTGTGCATGCTTCTGTAAGAAAGAAATAAGTTTTTGAGATACTCATATTTTTTACTCCCCATCCCAATGGCTGACATTACTGACCTCAGCCATAACCAGTAAGTACAGACAGCCAACACATTAATGGCAATAGAATAAATTAGAAATGACGTAGGTATTCCTTAAAAGCAATTTCTCTCCTCCGGCATGCTGCAATAGGATCAGTACAAGCATGTATGATTCTGGGTCTCCATTACTCACTTCTATAATAAAATGAGGAAACATTTGCATTTCATTAGAAATGATGAAATTGGTGAGTAGCAAATTACTGAAAGTTTTTAGACAGATAAGATACTTAAAATACCCTTTCTACTCATGAGTTTAGAATACAATAGCACAATAGTCTCTGGAAGCTATGGTAGATGGGCTCAGGCTTCCATGGCTCTCTCCTGAAGATGCAGCATCACACATGGGAAGAGCTCGTGGCTTCATGTACTTAGGAAGCTAAGACGAGAGCTTTCCAAGCTTTGCAAGAATCGTAAAGATCAAGGACTTAAAGAAATGCTTGAGAGATTTTGTAAATGATGGGGGGGGGAGCAAGTGACTAATAAAGATGACAGCAAAAAAATCCACTTGTGTAAATTAAAATTATGCCAGGCATCTTATTAGAACTTTTTAAACATTACTATTTAACAACTGTGCCAAACAGTATAGAGTTTTATGAATCTTTGTTTAACTGAGTCTCACTGTTTTCCAGTGCACAACTTAAGGAAAAATTTGTATGTTTTCCTTGCCTATTTTTGGTTGACTGATTGACAGGCACATTAGCTTTAAATAGTGGTAAGGTATGAAGAACGATATTAGGTATAAACAGTAAAGCATTCTGGGAACTCATGAGCTGGCTAAGGACTAGAAGTTGGGTTGTTTGGGTTGGTGTTTTTCTGTACAAAAGAGCAATAAATATAAAATCCCATTTTGTTTCAGTACACAGAAATCTCAAAGCACTTGGTTCTTGTATGCACCTATTTACACTTTCAAGGGAGGATGGATAACTAGAATCCTAAGAACCCACCATTAAGGAACACTCAAGTCACATTTGGATGTTGTATTTCTTAAACTCAGGGACATCTCTAAGAAAACACTGAAGTTTCTAGCTGTGATGCTTATCTGTTTCGCTCCTCCTCAGTATGAATTCCAAACTTGGGTTATTAACCCAAACATCCACTGGCATGAATTATCTGAAATTAAAAGACAATCTGAGTGTCTGCCAATAATATTTCTCACAGCTGCAAATACTTGACTGACAACTCAGCCTTATGCTTCCACCATGTTGCTGGGTACCAACTCCCCAGGAGCATTCGCTAGAGACACTCAAAGCCTGCTTAGACTTGCTCTCCAACAGGATGCTGTGTGCATAAATAATGAAGATGTTCTTCAACATGATTTGAGTAGGCCCAACATTCCAGAACAGTAGTATCATGAGCTTGATTTACAAAATATATATTATATATATCTTATATATAATATATATATTACAGTTGATTTACACATTGACTTAATTACATTTTAAAACAATTATGTTACACTGAGCCCACAGTCTATTAAATCCCTTAAACTTACTTCATGCCAGTTTTGAAAAGGCATTCTTTTCCATCAGATCATATTTGCTTTAGGCACCTTGAAAGATTTCATCTTTATTTTGAGTATGGTTTCATTTTGGATAAACTTAATAAGAAATATACTATTGAAACATGAAGATTAATCAACCAGACCAGGTTAATTTTGTACTAGCCCTTCATCAAAATTCAAATTGCAGGTAACAGATGGAGATTGGTTTTACCACGGCTTCTCTGAGACTTTAATAAGCACACATTTTAATAATACTAGAAATGGACAATAAACCTTGTCACTGCCAAGTTATGTAAACATTTTCTCAGATGTTCAGCAAACAGGTGCATTAAATCAGAAGAAACACGTGGCAGTGTCTTTAACAGTCAATTAGCAACATAAGGGATTATTTTACAATCAGAACTTGGTTGGTAAAATAACATTGCCATGAAGGTCCTTGAGAAGACACATACCCCTTAGGTTAGTGGGGTTTTCATAGAAAAAGTAGCCATAGCCAGGGCCCTGGATTTAGAAAATTAGAATAATGTTTTCCATATGGATTTGCACAGTAGCTGGGTGACTGGAGTCTGTCATAAGCAACCATCAGCCCCTCTTGGCTGTAGAAGAATGAGCCTATAGTTCTGTCTATAGCACCCATTTTATTCCTTGGCCAGTTTCATTTTCCATCACACATCCTCACAGCTTGTTCTTTATCTTACCCTTTCATAATCCAATATATAATTAAGACTGTGTTGTGAGGCTTAGGAGAGCTCGGTCTTGATTTTTCAAACACCACTTCAGGATGCCTTAAAGAGGGAGCATGTTCTTTATTAAGACTCCAGAGTGTTTTGCTGCCTCTCAAGTATCAGCTTGATGCTCTGTCATCTTGGAAAAAAATCTTTTAAATCCTCATATATCTATCTTTAGAAATCTGTTTACTTACATACAGGGTTGAAATTTAGAAAAGAAAATATATATCAAACCATAAATCTCCATTTCTACTAAAGCATTTAATGTTTTTCTCAATTTAAGTACTAAAATATAAAATAGAGGAAAAAACAGCCAAATGGAATATTGTTTTAATGTCAACATATTTGTGCTAACAATATATAAAAACCAGAATGGAAAATATGAAGCTTAATTGCAGAGGGAAATTCTACCAAGTATACAAGTTTAAAAATCAGTTAATGTAAAAGATTAAAGCAGCTTCCCCTGAGATGGGAATAGGAGCTTCTTGCACAGTGACAGAAAGAGTAGCTAGTCTTCTTCCATTTGTCACACAATTCATTATGTTACATTGTATAAGTATCGCTTTCCTGGAGCCATCACCTAGGATTCTAAACTGTCAATCACAAGGAGAAAGGCGGTTTAAAGGTAGTGGGTGCATGCACTGACTGTAGACAATCTTTTTGTGCCTGATTCACCAGATCCTCCTTGAAGATCTTTGTTTTCATAAAGAATTCATTTGACTTTTGATTTATATAGCATAATCCCGTGGAATTTTCCTAGTACTATACTGTTAATTCGAGCAAATGGCCATCTTAGTGAAAAACAAATGTGCAATTAAAACACTAAGAGGTGTATTTTAATCATCTGAAAAGGTTATAGTAGTAAGTGACACTGGGAAAACTGGATGCTAGAGCAATATTTCATGTGACCATGCAAAATAAATTTAACATTCACTTAGAGTATTTTGCTGACTTCATGTTTGTGTAGGGTGTACGTACTTAGACAATACAAGCATGTGTGCACATGAGCATACCAGTTTGTTCTGCACATTTGTCTATGGAGGTCAAAGGTTCATGTTCGCATCTTCTTCATTTACTCTCCACCTTAATTTTTAGAACAGGTTCTCACTGAATCAAGATGTCATAGGCAGGCAAAGCTGACTAGCCAGAGAGGCTCAGCATGCTACTGTGGTATAATTGCACCCAGCTTTTGTATGGGTGCTGGATCCACATGCTTGTGCAGCAAAGGATTTACCAACAGAGCCATCTCCCCGACCCTACTGCTGACTTTGAAGCCTTGGGAAAATTACCAAACAGTCTCACCTACCTTTCACTGACTTCTTCCTTCAGTATGACTTTATGTGTGTTTTGGAAAATCTACAAATGTTTTGTGTAGTTCATATGGCAACATCCCCAAAAGAACAATTAAGGAATTCTTTCTACCCAAGATCTTTTTTTCAGAATTTTTTTCCAGATACTAGGCAATTGAATATGGTTTAAAAGAATGGTATACATCCTTAGAAAAGTCGTTAAGGCTCCCTGACCTTTTGTTCCTTTAGTACTTTATAATTACTTCTCTTTGCTCTCTAATGATGATGTTGGGTGTGTTGACCCCCACTGCAGTGCCTAGTTTGCCTTCTCAATACTGTGAGCCCCTCCTCAAGGATCATTAGCTCAGTAAGAGTGGGCGGTAGTACTCGTATGCACGGGACAGCCTGCCCTTATATCTGTAGTGATGAGTTTTGTATCACCCACTTGGAGACAGAGGAGTGATGTCTCATATGTGAGAAAAAATTTAGAGGAAACATTCAGAAAGAGATTTGAGGTGATTTTTGGTTTTCAAAACTAAGGAACTATAAAGGACAAAATGAACTGATTGGCCTTTTCTTGTAAATATTCCAAAGCAACATGTTGACATGTTCACACAGATAAGTCAACCTGAATTAAGCCACTTGGCTGTAATTGAGAAGTGAACTAATTTAGCAGTTTTGAATACTTATCTCACCACAGACAGAAGGAAAAGGGGAAGTGCACTGATCACTTAGGGTATTTTAACCAGAAAGCATAGTTAGTACAAAGGAGCTCATTTCAAAGAACATATAAAGCTATTAGAATTTGTTGTAGAATCTTAAAGTACAGCACATTATCATGCCTCTATTTAAAATACATCTCTAGGCAATATGACATCCCATAGTGTTTTCCCACTGTGCAGACTATCCAGGTACTTTTAGCTAAATACTATGTAAACCACCAATATATTCCTTCAAAATAGCTATAACAATTTGAGTGATTAAAATTATTCTATGTAAAAAAAATAGAGCCATGCCTCACCTTAACTATGAGCTCAAATTTAATTCTCTCACTCAATCTGTGACCTTGATGTTTACACTCAGCTCTACCAAAATAACGTGACTTATACAAAATTCTTGGGTAAAACTGGAGGAAAGATGTTGTTCTTCTTCAGAATGTGTGGCTGATTTTGATAAGGAATAAATTCAAGCATAATTATCAATCTGTGACCACAGTTGTGTTGATATGGGGTCAAACCTCTTAGGACTCCCAATCAGAAGGAAAAATCGCATGGTCTATTCTTCCCTGCATGTTAAAAACAAAGGTCCCTCTGCTCCACAAAACAACAATGAGGTATTGATAATGAAAAGGCAGTACAATTAAGGAATTTCAGCATCATGTCATTGCCGCTGAAGCATTAACCAACAGTACAATCCATTGCCATACATATAATGGGAAAAAAGTTAGTCCCACCTCTAAGTAAAACAAACTATTGCCATGGCTATCCCAAATTGGTAAAATGTTGCTTTTCTGTCAACTTTGTAAAGAAGTGATTTAAGTAAATATGGCCCTGCCCAACCTATGAAAAATGATTTTGACCCCTTAGCGTACTAAGCCCTTTGTTCTGGGGACTTGCCTTCTTTGGGTAAATGATTTATATTTTATGGTCCATTGTCACAGCTTTGGCCCTGGTTCAATTCCAACTTAAGGAAATACTTGAAGTGTTGTCTTCTAGTAGCATGCGAAGGCTCCAAGAATTTGATGCTTTCCAGAATAATCTATGCTCGTTATGCAAGTGCACTCAAAGACCCTTTTTCCAGAACAGAACAAAAGAGATTGGATTCTCTGTAGCTTAAATTGCTTCAAGAGTTCTCAGTGGTAGAACTGTTAATGGCTTTTGTGCAGACAAGGGAGACTGAATCATGCATTTTTATTAGTCACCCTAGAAGCCTTCGGGTTTCAGGTTGTTCTTAAGCATGCAAACACCAACGCTCATCTTTATAAACCTCAAAAACATCTTGACTGATTAGGAAGTCAATAGCTTAATGTTTTGACAACTAAAACAATATAATGCTTAAAAAACTAACAAATCACCCTTAGAAGTAACAGGATACATCATTTTAAAAATGAGCATTCCATGAGTTTCTGGTGCCTTCCTTTGTTCTAATTAATTATTTTGTGCTGTCTAAGAGTCTAGTGTTTTGCAAATATTTGCACTGAATTTTAATAATACATGTTGGTATTAATTCTCTCCTTGGGGAAGAAACATTATTTTAGACAATAGCAGCTTTTGTGGTCTGAGAATCATCCCTCCTTCCACAGTGGTCCCTTTACCAGTCAATATTATTCTGGTGTGAACACAGCCTTCCTCATCCCCCTTCAAAACCTGACTCAGTCTCCAGCATAATATGTTGCCTTGTTCCAGAAGACGTATGAGGTCAAATGTGGGAAATGTCCTTACAGTTCTTGGTTTCTGGGATTGTTTACCCCTTCTTGTTTTAGAAGTTGCCTTAGCCATGGTCACAGACATCCCTTGAGGCAACTTTTCCATTTATTTTATCCATTTAAGGGGAACATATTGAAGGTTTTGCTACTGAGAGATTAAAATAAATACATTGAGAGGAACATTCTCAACTCTCCTGCACAGACCGCTGCCTGCTCCCATGGGTCCATTGGCATCCCTACCCTATCCCTTGGCAGTAAGGCTGCCAAGTGCAGTGTTTAGAAATATGCCAGAGTGTAGAAACAAGGTTTAAAAGTGGCCTGAAGAGTGTTTCTTTACTTGTATACATTGAAAACTAAAAGGTAAAATATGATAAAAATGGCTTTTTAAAAGTACATGGCCTATGAAAACTGATCCTTATATATAAGTTAACGATTTCAAGATGCCAGCATATGTTTTTGAAATTCTGAAAAATGATACTTCACATTGAATTCTTTGTAGGTTAAAGAAAAATCAATCACATGGATATTTGTTTAACAAAATACCAACTTCCTTGTATACCAAGTTTGGATCATGAGCTCTCACACATGTTAGACATAGAAATTAAACATCTTAAAATGAAATTTTAGGCTTGTATATAATTCATTGGGTAGAACACATGGTTAGTTTGCATGAGGCTGGGTTTAGTCTACAGAAAAGAAAAAAAGAAAGCTAGACAGAAAGAAAAGAAGGTAGGTCTCCATTTTCAACCATTACCTAATTGTGATTAAATGAAAATGGAACTTTATTATCATAGGACAAAATCATTAAACCCTAAGTTGAATGCAATTATAAATTCTGCCCTCTCTATTAAACTTTAGTTTAAGCAAGATTAATGAGAATGTGGTATTAACTTATAAGTCTTATCCTATGGATTACAACCCCTTTGGGGATTTAACACCCCTTTCACAGGGGTGACCTAAGACTACCAGAAAATAGATATGTACATTACAATTCATAACAGTAGCATAATTAGTTATGAAGTAGCAATGAAAATCATTTTATGTTTGGGTGTCACCGCAACATGAGGAATTGTATTAAAGAGCCATAGCATTAGGAAGGGCAAGATCCACTGTCTTAGGTACACCAAAAACAATTTCTCAACATTTTGTTCCATGTTTTAGTATGCAAACTCTGCATCACCTCTTTTATTTTTCTCCTTACAGGAAAACTGAAGACTTTAACAACAAACCCTTCAAGGTGAAAATGAATACAGGTATTCTTTTTATTTTTAGCTCCTGAGCATTTCTCTTCAAGCTAAATATACAATTAGCATAATTAATTGTAAATGTAGTACTGAGTTTCTGGGTATATGGAGAGTTACATTGCATTATCATCATGGCCCAATCTCATAGTCCAAGGTATAATTTTTGTTACCTGCCATTATTTATCTTTTATTATATATCCCCCCCTCTCTCTGTGTGTATGTGTGTGTTGGAGACCAGAGGTTACTTCATATCATTCCTTGTTTTTTAATCCACCTTGATTTTGAGGCAGGGTCTCTCATTTGACCTGGAACTCTGTGGTTAGGTAGGCTGGCTGTCCTGTGAACTTTTGGTGTCCCCTATCTCTGTATCTCTAGGACTGGAATTATCAAGCACATGCCACTGTGCCCAACTTCTTTAGAAATATAATTTCTGAGGATCACACTGAAACTTCCATACTTGCATACCAAATACTTTACCAACTGAACCATTATCTCAGCCCTTTCTGGTTACTGGATTTGTTTATTTGTTTCAATTAACTTTTAAAGCTGCTTGAAATTGTACTTATACATTTGAAATCTCTTACTTAAAATATGTTAGGCTTAAAGACAAGGTGCCCTGGTGAACAATATTTAAACTTGTCTATTTTGTAAACTGTTTATATTGGAAAAAGTCAGCAGATAGAATTCCAAAACCTCATATTAAAATGAGTTTTGATTAATTCTTTATTATCATAGTACACATAAAACCATAATCATGTTATTTTTAGACTTGTACACAGTATCCTTAAATATTTTAATTCAAATGCCTCTGAGCCCTGTGTTGTATACATTTTTATTGTAAAATAGTTTACAAATACCCGGTAAATATATAAAATGACATTTTTGTCCCTCAGTAGACCTATTTGGCTTGTAATTTTACCTTTATTGTCAACAATCTCATACACAGTGTGCCCCTATATAGTAATTAAAGAAAACAATCTTCTCATCAACTCCTGTGACTGTGTCATAGCTCATGACTGGAGAGTTCTGTTAGGCAGACACCCCACAGCAAAGCAAAAGAAAGCCCAGCCCATTCTTTTCTCTTTGAGTTTCTTGTATCAAAGTGTCTAGAAGGAGGATTAACAACTGGCTGGCAAGAGCCAGTATTTAATCCCTAGATCAAGTGTGGAGACATGTGCCAGGTCCACCTCCCTATGGCATCCTCTTTGCTGGAACCTGCTCAGACTGGCCTCAGAGAACATTGTCACCACATGGAGACAGACATGTAGGGAAGTGAAGAGAACATGGTGTTGGAGAAAGAACTGATGACCTTCTCAGAGAGCCAAGTTGAGGCATTTTTATAAGTGGAGATGGGTTTGCATTCTTCTGTCTCCTCTGCCTAATGTACAGTGTAAAATGGACTGTGATGAGCCATGCTGCATGCACATAGAGTCAGTCCAGCAGAGTGTTCACATGAAGAGGTGGGGCTTACACACTATTCCAGAGTTACCTCTGAAGATTTACGTTCTACATGACTTTCCAAAATAGGATTTTCCCATCATGAGAGATATGCATATATAAGTATTCTAAACATACTATACTTCTGTATAGTATATTTAAAAATTGGTCTTGCCATTCCTATAATTACATCCTAATAACAAAGTAGGCACAGAGAAATTGGGAAATTATTTAACTCTGTGGTATCTGGACCAAGTTGCTGCTGAGCAGCAGAAATAAATCCTCTATCACAACTTTAATTTATATGGAGTGATGATCTTGGCTCTAGATGGTCACAGGTATACATAAAATTGGGTTGCCTATGTGGAGAGATTTACCTCTGGAAACTTCCAAGTTTAGTAATTAAAATACTTTGCTTAAAATTCCAAAGTATTGATAAAATGTTGCAATAAAAGCATGCTACTTTGAAAAATATAGATGACAAATATTGAGGTAGAAGATGAATAAATACACATTGCTTTAAGAAACAAAGTATTGTCATTGTATTTAAAAATTAAGGAATTTGGGCTAGAGAGATGGCTCAGTAGTTAAGAGCACTGACTGCTCTTCAGAGGACCTGGGTTCAATTCCCAGCATCCACATGGCAGCTCACAACTGTCTGTAGTTCCAGTTCCTAGTTCCAGGCAAACACCAAGGCAATAAAAATGAATAGATAAATAAATACAGTTTAAAAAAATTAAGGAATAATTGATTTCTGAGTAACTAATAAATAAAATTGGCTGACCTTCTCTACCTATTCATTATTAATGATATATAGAATATTTCTTAAAATTCTATATACCAGGTTTGAGACAGTGGCTCAGTTGAGTAATGTGCTGCTGCCCAGTCACATCCCAAGCACCTAGGTAAAAAGCTGTGGATTAAACAAGCACTAGTATTGTCAGTACTGGGAGGCAGAGAAAGGGGAATTCTGGGGCCCCTTGGCCAGCTAGCCAATCCTCATCAGTGGGCTCCACCTTCAGTGAAATATCTTGTCTTTATGATGGATAGAGAAACCAGGATTCTCTTAAATTTGACCCCTGGCCTCAAGAAGCACTCCCATGGACAGTTCACACATACACACACACAAAAAAAAACACCTATTTACCAGTCAATAAAGTCTAAAAATTTTTTTACATCTAATCTTTACTTTTAATCAGATACATGACAAACTATCCACAGAGAATGGCTTTTATGTTTCATTTTAGAATGTCTAAACTGTGACCTACCTCTGGTCAATAGCAATTGTGACCTATTACTTTCTAATCCATGAGAATTCACTATCATTGAAAGGGGAAAAGATAATTCATAGACAATGGTTGACTCACCTAAAGTGTTTCCTAGATGTGGAAACAACAATTGGGCATCTTAAAGTTTAATGGAAAGGTACCCAGCCGGGCTGTGGTTCATGGATAACTGTGATGGTTGCTTTAGGATGAGCTGTCTGTCAGAGACAACATCCTTATATTGAGTCCTTAAAACATCTTCAAAAATCAACATATAAGTAGAAATGGAATATTAATTTCTAGTGATTTGTCCTACCAATCTCACAACCTCAACTTTTAAAAATAAACTCTAAGAATTGTCAGCAAAGTGTCTCCATTTACTTAGCCTAAACATTCCCCACCTTTTTTTGTCTCACAGTGACAATGTCTGAATTTTTTTCCATGTTGCTTCTAAGCCTAAATGAAGTATCTAATAATTTCATTTATTAAGCAGTTTGGTGCAAACAATATAATAAGCATTTATGTCCTAACAATTTAAAAGTCATTTAACAAAATAATACATGTGAATTGAAGGAATAGTAATAATTGACTTTCAGCATAAACACAATGACCTAATAGTGGTTTGTGTGTGCCTGTCATGCACTGAGACTTCTCAGACAAGGAAAGGAAATTGTATATAACTACTCTTATTCACTGATCCAAAATGACTTTCATAGAGCACTTGCTTTTTAACATAGCAACCTTCTACAATCTAGCTCTTAGAAAAAACATTTTATCAAAATGTAATATAACCTATAAGCCTGAAACTCTGAACTACTTCAATCTAACATTTTCTAAAGTACCTTGCTGTTTACACATAATTTTTCAATATTCTCTGACAATCTTTTGGATATATGAGGATGGTGCAGGACATCTTAGCAAACAGCTTAAACATTCTGTGCTTGAATCATGTCTCTCGATCTTTTCTTCTGAGATGTTATCATTTCATCTCTGCTCATTTTTTAGACAATAAAAGTTAAAAGGACCAGGAAAATAAAATTCTTCTAAAAATGATATCACTTTTTACTTCCAACACCCTTTTAGAACAACCAGTAGGGACTAGATCCTGTGTCCAATGGCATTTATGTACATCTTGCCATACATGTCTCTCATGGAATTTTAGCAAATAGAAAACAGCTATTGATGGTGTGTTGAAGGTATCTTCAGTAGTAATTTTCTACCAGTTGTACCTTTCTCTTGGTTCCTAGCTATATTTTTTATTCTTTTAGCTTATGTGTTTCAGCTCAGGTTTCCTGGTTAATGCTATTTAATGGTTTCTGTGGTTAAAAGAATTACAATTTTAAGTCATATTTTATATTTAAAAAGTTACATCAATTTTGTAGTCTATTGACTTCATTCTTTCATGACTTTTACCAGTAATTAGCACACAATTCTAATTCTCTATTCTTTTATGTTTAATTAATAGACTGTATTTTCCCGTGAAATAAAGAATAAGGAAAGCATGTAACAAGATACAATAATTATATTCTCATATTGTTGGTTATCTGATTTGTTCTTGTGTATGTTCACCTTCAAAAAGAAAATTGAGGTTGCTTTGATGATTAGGAAAAGATAGAAAACTATTTATTGCACATGCTATATTACCAAGAAATGTGGGAGCAGAATCAGAGTCTATTCAAAATTAGAACGCTAACCTTTCAGTCTTGGAGACTGGTCTTCCAAATTTAGACGTCTCAACTTCTCATAGCATAGAAAATGGCTGATGCATTCATACGTACTTGACATTTTGATTTTCTTAGCATAGATATATATATTGTGCCATCGTGATTATTCAAAAGTGTGAAAGCAGTCCATTCATTTAAAAAAAAAATGCTCATTTCACTGTGAACATCAGTGCTGCCATTTTCAATTAAATTAACTATTTCAGAACTTTAGGAAGACATGAAATTGTATAATGCTCTGTGTCTCCTTATGACTTGTATATGTGAAGTATATAACGCCTATGTCAGCTGAAAAATATTATTTCAAGAATTATTAAATCAAGATATCTCATCTTTGATTATCTTTAATGATCATAAATAGAATAGATTAAATCTAGCCTAAATTATTTACATGAATATATATCATAAATATCATATATCATAGCACTGTAGACTGAAATATAATTAATTCATAACTCCAAAAGCTAGCTATTCTGTTTCTAGACTTGGTGTGCAATAAATACTATTGGTGTAAACAAAATTGAACTAGGATTCTATTAAGGAAAAAATAATGAACATTAAATAGAAAACGTTGTGTTTCATTTTAAAGCATTGCTATCTATCTCTGAGCAGACCTATGGGTTTTCACTTTTGCTTCACTTTGTCTCTTTTAATTCGGGAGTGAAATTTGCAGGTGTACTCCATGATTACTAATGCTCCACTGTTCATCTTTCTCATGAATGTCTGACACGTCTCACTTAAAACGCATGACATTGCATGTACTTTCCCCATTGCCCTGGCCTCTGCTATGTCATTTTTTTGCTTCCAGATAGCGGTGGGTGTGCTCGCAAACGTGCCGCCATGTCTGTCACGTTAACATCTGTGAAGAGAGTTCAAAGTTCTCCAAACCTATTGGCTGCAGGTATAACATCACTAACTCACAATGCCATACTAGAATGGCTTCACCTCACCTGTCTCTTTCCAGAATCATCACTGGGATGTGGACAGAGAGTTTAAATGGCTTTCTTCTTCTTTTTTATTATGACTAAATCACATTTTCTATCCGTGTATATCCTTATTCAAGGTCCCTTCCCCCTCCCATGACCTCCAGTCACTCTCTCTTCTCCACATCTCCCCATTTAAACGGCTTCCAAATCCCTCACACAATCTTTTTTTGATTGTTTGTCTTTTTTTCTAATCTCCAGAATAGCTTCTATCCTTTCTGGTTTTGTTCTAAAAATAAAATGCCAAAGGAAACTGATACCTTGTTAAAAACAAACATTTAAAAATATAATTAAAAGTATCAGTCACTTGCCAAAAATATGTTAGTTGCAAGTGTTAATAACTATTTGTGATCTTGCTATCTCATGAACTAAATTAACATGATACTTTGAGATCTCAGGGTTAGGGAAAAAAGATTTGATCAACATAAATCTTTATTAATATGGTTTCTTCCCAAAGATTTCAAACAGAAAACAAACATGAACCCACAAATAAGTATATACCCTAGAAAGCAATTGTGACATGGCAGCATCACTGAAAGAAGTCCCTTTTTACTAAATATCTCTAATGACTTACCTACATCTGTGCCACAGACTTTATCTGGAGAGTCTGAAGCTATAGAAGATGAACTGACATCCAGCCTGTTCCTAGACCCTGAAGGGAGTAGCATAAACCTCCTGGTACCTGATTAGTTAATTGGTTGATGTGGTTGAAGTCTAGGGTTTTCTCTGGTTTATTTGTAAGATTAATCAGTTACATAGCAGGAGGAGGAAAGTAATGAGGTTGCTAAGTAATTTTAAATCTCATTCTGTGTTTCAGTCTTCTGTAAACATGTTTAGTGGTCAATTGGTACTGAGGATGTATACCCAGCTTTATTAAAGAGAAACAAATGTTTAAAGATGACTTCCACCTTCTTCCCCAACTCACAAATGGATGTCAAGGTTCAAATTCAAATGTCAAGTCAGGAGTCTCATATTATCCTCCTTTATATGAAACCATTGCACTGTATGTAATCTGATCTCATTTGGGTTTAAAACCCACTCTGAATATGTTTGTCCATACATGTATGAGTATAAATATATTATAAAGGCTATAGATGTTTTTATACTAGAGACATAAGATATGATAATGATGAAAAGTAAAATAAATAAAAGACATCATATTATTGAAATGCCTGAACCATGGATTTTATTGACATTTCAATCAAGTAAAATCTCAGATGTGACCACTGATGCACACATTAGCAAACTCACCATGTCAACAATTCATATTTGTTATTATTTATAAAAAGTAATCTATAAATGATAGCATTGGATTAAACTAAAGATTGCATTTGAGAGACTCAAAACTGTACTACAAGTAATTTTATACCAAGTTGTTGGAAAAATACTAAATGTTTCACAATCAAAGTAGAAACATAAGCTGTTCCAGTCCTGACGACGTCAAACTATGACTCCAGCTATTTAGATTTCAAAGCTGCCTGGGTTATCAGGCAAGTCTAAGGCACATCTGATCACAATGTCTCAAAACTTATGACAATTAAAATGAGAATGAGGGATGAGTATAGTTCCATAGGGAAACACTTGCCTAGCATACACCAGACCTTTGGTTCAAGTCTTTGTATCCTAGGGCAAGAGAATGGATGGAAAGTTAGTTGATTAAATAATTCTGTAATATGAGCAATTAGTAGGTCTTGCCTGTTTTATGCCACTAGAAATAAGAATTTTTAGAAGTCCTTTGAATTTTGGATTTAACTTGAAAAGATTTTTTTTTTTTGCTTATAACACATAAAGTCTTCAAAGACATGTAATGACATTTTAAAGAATCAGGATCCTGCCCAGCCTCATTGTATAGCAGCCTTTACAAAAACTTATGTGAAAAAGTATGTTTCAATATTGCTAGACAATTAATTGTTCATTGAGATATATGCTAAAATTATCAACTCAAGCTTTATTAAATCATGACCTCATCTTGACATTTTATACATGGGCCTGCCAATAATGTTTACCATTGTCATATTCCATGAGTGAATCAGGATGAAGTGTACTCTGTTTCTCCCATTTGATGTTTCTTAGGGTTCTACAACCCCACAATGTGGTCACTATTGTGAGAAACCAGAACTGGCCATCTAGAAACTATCAACCAGAGGATTTGTATTTCAAGTGTCCTTCAAATTAGTTCAGTACACCCTTTCTCCCCTACCCTATCTATGTCCCTGGCTTTCCACACACTTGGATCCTATTGCTTCACAGCCACCCCCAGCACATACTTCATGTGTTTCTTTTCTTATCAAACTAAGAGTGAAATAAACAACTTATTCTCAACCAAACAGTTACAACACACACACACACACACACACACATACACACACATATAATATAACTGATGCTGCTTTCCTATCCATTATCCTTTTTCAAGTTCCCAAATTTGTTCTTTGTCCACAGTGTGTAGAACCACGGTGGTCAGCAAATCTCTTTCTTTAAGTGCCCCCAAAGCAGAATTCTGAAGGTAGCTAGCTGTACATTACTAAACTACATTAGTTTTCTCTCTAGGGTTGTCATTGTCCTTTAACTGAAAGAAATGATAAACTCCAGGTGTGAAATCCAAAAAACATATCATGAATAATTCTACAAAACATTTTTATTCTAATTTGTGATCAATACAACAAATAAGAATATATTCATCGTCTATAACTCACCTGGGTTAGAGTCAGTCCAGACAACTGAACTGATTCACATTCATTTTTCTTCCCTTGATTTTGGGGAGAAAAATCCATCTTTAATATTTTATAAGGCAAGCTATGTATAAATTTTAAAGTAATATTCCTGAAACATTTGGGAAGAAAACAAAGAGTCTTTGACTAGTAACAATTTATTAAGGGTCCTAGGGAACATATGGAAGGAATCTAGAAGCTGGCCAGCAGTGAAACTAAAGAACTCCTACAATCCTTTCCAAGATCAACGCTCTATCAGCCCAATAGACCAAAACAGTGCAAACTGATCCCCCCAGATGGCCATATAGGAAGTTCTTGAATATATAGTTCTGAGACAATTAACCATAAATATATGGTTAAACAAATTATTTACTATGCTTTATTTTCCACAGCTTATAAACTAAAAAACCATGAAATACACTATTACCAGCTTTCGTGTTTGAATAAGCAAAGACTCTGAAGGGACAATCAGAAAATTTAAGTTCTAGAGAACAATGTGAAAGTATACTAGATACATCTGCCTTTTGTAAAGGTTAAAAAAGTGAGATATTGAAACATTAGTCACTATCCAATGTAGCAATGAAATCTAGTGAGTTACAGGGGGCTTCAGCCAGCTACCAATCTGGTGACTTACTTTAACATTCTAAAAAGCACTCATTGCAAACCACGTTCTTTTTCAATCCTTTAATTCTATGTTCAGAATTTATGTGCCCACCTTGGGCCATGATAATCCTAAAACTACCTGGTTGCAATATTATTAAGGGTGAAAATTAGTGTTTGATATATGTTCTAGTTATAGATTGTAGATATTTAACAAGTGATAAGCCTTTTGACAATAAAAATTGCACACTAACTTATCATTACTACATTTAACGTTACTCTGTTTTAGACCTGAGATAATGTCAGCCAAAACAATGCATGTGACTCTTTGCCAAGTATTTTTAGGAGGGTTGGTTTGATGCACACTTGGATTAATTTCAACATTGCTTTTCTTTCAGGGCGTGATTCTCAGTCTCCAGACTCAGGTACAAATATATATATATATATATTGTGAATAACTATTATGCTTGTTCCAAAGACATTTTTTTTTCTTTTTACATATCCATAACCTCATCACTGACTTCATGTTTAATTTAGATTTCATACATTATTATGCATATGAAATTAAAATCCTATCAAGACCACTTTGATTTTAGAAAGACAAATCAATTTTCTAATACTCCAAAAAAATTTTCAAGTGAATGTAGATATTTCTGTGTCCAATTTGTTTTCCCTTTAATAAAAGCGTGGAGATCTTACAATGATCGAAATCCAGAGACACTGAATGGAGATGCCACATATTCCTCTCTTGCAGCAAAAGGTTTTAGAAGCGTCCGACCAAATCTGCAAGACAAAAAGTCACCAACCCAGGTAATTACAGTTCATTGCCTGTTGTATGTCTAGACTTCTGTTATCTCATACTCTCGGGACCTCACTCCTAGTGCCATAGCTTTAAAATACTTCGAACTTTTCCATCTGCTTTGTTTGTCATGATAACATGTACAACATGGGGCATGAGTTTTAAGCTCAAAACAGGTAGGTTTTGTTGTTGTGGATAATAGTTTAGTCTTTATTCACTGGTTAAGCTTATAAAAGTGGCCAGCTTCAACCATAGTGTTTAAGATAAATTTTAATTATTAAAGCTCTGACAGCTGATGTTTTGGATCTCAGAGTTTGAGAGTCAGGGATACATTATGTGTTGAATGAATATAAACCAGGCCAACGCTGAGCCTTTGAGAGGTTAGTGAAAGCTGTTCATGCCAAGGGTTTTATAAACCACGTGCCTAAATAAAACATCAACCTCCAGGTCTAGGACAAAATAATATACGTTCACTTTTAGCATAATTTCTAAAACTGTGGACAGAAGCAATATCTCTGTAATGTATTCTAAACTAAAACATCTTTTTCAACTTGGGAGAAAACATTGATTATAACATACAAAGCATTCTTACAGGACTGATAGTAACTATTCAGTCTAGCCTGTTCAGGGCACAGTGTGGATTTCTTCAGGGTGGGTTTGACAATATTCTACTCATGACTAACTTGGACTTTCTTTCTATTTTTTCTTCAATATCATTTCTCTTTCTGAACACTTCTGGTCATTTAGGCACCTCTCCCACCAGGCAGGAAAGAGAGCTTTTGTCGATCCTTGATAACCACTCAAACAAAGGGTGACATTTTAGACCCATTAGTAACTAATACAGAGAGCTTTACTAACCTCATACCTCTCCAGAAAGCTATGTACTCCAGTGAAGACTCTAGCCAGACAATAATGTTTTCTGAGGAATCCAACACAACTGTGTCATACACACAAAAAATCACTAATCCACTACCAGTAGCATCCAGCTCTGATCCTGCACCATTTGGAGACATCAACACCCCACTTCTACAAGAGGACTATACACAGGATTCTCAAACTCGAAGAATTTCTACCTTGAAACTAACCCATAACCAGGACCTAGGGAGTAGTTCCCCCTGTCAGACACCACAGGTTCCCCAACCCCCTGATGATTCATCATTTCTGAAAAGATCTTGCTCAGTATCCCCGAACCCAGGACATAACACACACACAGCATCTCTTTCCATTCAGATAGCTCCCCATTCAGGACATAATCCTGAAAGCCACCAAGAGTTCCCTGAACTGCCTGTAGAGACTGAAAAGCTGCCTCTTCAGCAAGAGAGACAAACGTCTGCAGTTGCGGAGACCTGTCAGTTCCCATCGGTACATTATACTTGCCAGTCACTACTGTGTGTGTCGCAGAGATTCTAACTCCTCTGGCTTCGTATTAAACCCATTGTTATATTAGTTTCTAAACAGGAAGGGAAAGGAGAAAGAAACCATTCCAAACCTGACTGAACTCAATTTCTTTGCATCTTTTTATCTAAATACATGTACATAGAGCTTTCATACAAAAATCATTTTCTTTGTTTTTTTCTTAAAAAAAAAAAATCATTGACCAAGAAGTTGTCACTTAAAACATTGTAAACTACATCCAATCTTAAAGTACTTCCAGATACCAAAGACTGATTTTTCATGTCAGAACTTGGGAAGCCAGGTTATCCTTATTCAAAAGTGTATTTAAGATAATTCTGAAACATAATATGCTTTATTTCTATTTGAAGCAGTGTTTATTTATTTCTAAGTTGATATTAATCTTCCCTAAAATTTGATTAGTCAATTATTTCAGATAGCACATTAAATGTTATTACTTACATGAGGGGTTGTTATTCTTACATATCTAACATTCTCATTCTAATGGCACTTACCATCTCTATCAAAGGAAAAGCTACTCTTTGCTCGGCTTCTCCACAAAGGGACGCTGCATTGACAGCATAAGCTTTGAAGAAAAACTATATAGTTTCTCCAGGTGTTTTTGTTGGCTACTTGATGAAGCCTCATAGTAACCCCTCTGTGAGTTTAAAATAGAATCAAGGATAGGAATTAATCCTTTATTCATAGAACGAGGTAAGACAAGAGACTCATTAGAACAGGGAAAAGATCAATACATGGTAGCCGCCACTAAGAGGGGATCCTGAGAGCATCAGCATCAGGACAAAGACACTGTTTTAAGCTGCAAAAAAACCTTCAACAAATCATATGACTGACAGCAAGATAATACAACTCACCTACTCATAGTGCAGAAACTTTCAAACATGGCATTTAAAAAATCTGTTAAACATTCCCTCACATAATATTTAATGTTATATAAAGTTTATTCCATAGAAAAATTGTTTTGAAGATACCTTCTTTTCTGTATATTCCAGGCTGGTCTTGAATTCACCATTCTTTTACCTCTACCTTCTGAGTGTTGGGATTATAGGTGTGTGTCACCATGCTCAGCCTGAGAGCTCAAATGAATTTTTTTCTTTATTTATTTTGTATTTATCAAGAAAAACAGTAAAATGAATTTAAAATGCTGAAAAGTTAACAATAACTATAAAGAAGATAAAAATCATAAGCATGACTTATCAAGGGTGATAATGCAAATAAGATTGCTACACATATATTTACTTTGTGTTCAGCTTTCCCTCTGAATTTTTTTTTCCATCCCTGTATAT